>PVIY010001039.1:64220-166928 GCA_004026745.1 Myrmecophaga tridactyla
GTAACTGCATCAAAAGGTCCAGGTATAATGGTTTACACACACAAAAATTGGTTAACTTAAGAAATTGAGTGACACAGTGAAAACATAAATCTTTCAGCATTATATGTTTCCCCCTAACCAATTCCAATGCAGAGATGAAACATTCAGTTTTATAATTAAGTTATTGATAGGTGCAGCAATGGTGGCAGTGGTTGAAATAAACATGAAAAAGCACAGTGTAATTTCTTGTTTTTAGCATTGTGTTAGCTTGAAACTCTTGTCAATTTTTGGAAATAACTATTCAAAATGATATTCACATATAAAAGGAGTTCTATATAAATTGCTAAAGCTTTATCTGCACAAAAAAAAAAATCTCTGAAAAAAAATTGTGTCATTTTTCACTTCAAAAGATAGGCCATGAAAGATAAAGAAAATATTTTCTTTAAGCGAAAATAAAATGACCAACCGTGATTTGTAAGAATATTCTCAAATGTTATCAATCTCAATTAAAGTAGGAAAAAATTAAAAGCTATCATTTAGAAGAGAGTAGAAGGAAGGAAAATATAATCTGGATTTTCAAAAACAAATATGATATCTGCATTACTATTTATGTTTGAGGAAATAATAAGAAAGGAAATTTAAGGAATAATAAAAATACATTATGTTTATTAGATCTAATTTTTTCCATAAATTGAAGAAAGTGTAGGTTTCTAATGATTTATTCTTAATTCGATTCCAAATGTCTAATTTTCTACCACACATTTCATAATCTTCCTCATGATTTACCCTTGTGGTCTTAAAACATAGATAATACCTGATTTAATATTCCCATCTCTTTCTCTCTTTAATCACCCTCTCTCTTTCACATCCTTTTTGTTTCCAAGTCATGTAGAATTGAGCATTTGAAGATTTTTGTTTTTTTCTTCAACTGTTCCTTATTTTTACCTTAATAGTATATATTCAATTTTAGGCCCCTATTGTCATGCCCTAAACACTTGCATTTATATCTTACAGGTTTCCATTTCTTTGAATATTTTAAATTGCACAAAAAGTATGACACATTGAATAGACCTAGCATTTCATTCTAGTTTATGTACTACGTTGCTTTAAGTACCACAATCACACTCAGTTTCTCACATTTTTTCTCATTACAGTTTTCAAATTTGATTTGTGTAATTTACTCCATCTCCACTTTTTATTTCAAATATTTCATAAACTCTATTTCAAATATCCTTGCATAAATAAATATCTTTAATACACAGAAGTGAAGGCAAAAAAAAAAAAAAAAGATGCTATTAAACATATTGGAATATAGGCCAACTTTCTCTGTATTTTTAACATTTTAAAATTAGATATTTCAACACAATTATTTCCACAATCAGAATATATGACCTATTTTAATTTATAAAATTAGTTATATATGTGGCCCTCCTTAAAAGGGCTAAGATTTAATAGCTGATCTAATACAATTTCATTTTTGAAAAATAAGCAAATGATAAGAGAATACTCAGAACTAGTAGAGCAATGAATATACTTTCTGCAAAGGTGGCCAAATAATTAAACTCGTCACAGTTTTATCCCAAAATGTATTCTCTTCAGAATAATCCATCTAAGTCTGAGTACATTACTATTAGTCATTCTTATTAGTGGTAATAAATCACTTCTTGAATGTTGTTTATCTGCCAGGCACCAAGTTAAATGGCTTATAGTTATTTTCTCACAAATTAATTTATCAAACATGTTAGTTGGATGTTATTGTATTCTCATTTTTAAGGTGAAAAATTAAAGCACAAAGAGATGAAATAACCACTGTATAGTTACATAACTTGTAACTTACAGAAGGTATCTGAATGTCTATTTATAAAATCTTTGCCACAAGATTTGGATATTCAACAGAATTCTATAAAAAATTTTCATTGGTTTATAGTGACCCTTTTAAGATTTATTAAAATTTAAATAAAACTATGACTGGTTTTATTATGAATAGGTGATTAAGGAGGCATTGCTAATTATTGAGATAAAGGAATTTTCCTTTAAATAAACTTCACATTCAGGTTGGCATATATTAAAAATTTTGGTATTTACATTTTTTAAATTTAACTGTTGAGAAAAAAAATCAGTGCATTTATTATAATTCCATGTCAAAGTATTTTTTCCACTTCTGTTGGAAAGCCCCATTCCTGGTACCACCATTTTATGCCATTATATTATTCAGATTTATATAAACATCATCAAGATGATTCCCTAATTGTATAAACACATTTCCAAGTAAACAAGAGTCTTTGGATGGTTTAATAGGTGTTATATGAAAAGAAGAGGCATTAGATAGAATTTTTAGATCTTAATTATTATAACTCATAACCTTCTGTAAAAATCATCTTGGTTAGAAAAGTTGATAAATGGAAAATCAGAGCCATTTAATTACTTATGCAAAGTTTACTTAGTGATTTTTGAGAAAATATACTTCATTAATTACTTAATCTGAATGGTTGCATATCAATTAAAATATATATATGGAACTTCTCTGTGTCTGTTACAGTCATACTTTAACTACAATTTTTTGGCAAAATAGTATACTATTGATAAAGGAAAACCATATTAATTAAAAATCCCATTGATTTGAAAAGATCCATGTTGAGTTTTTCAAGGAAAAATATATGGACTGCACTTTCATGCAATAAATTCTGTAAAGGGTGATAGTAAATCTTAAAAGCATTGATATTTTCATAGGATATATATTTGTTTATTAACCATTCTCATTTTTCCTAGATTAAATTCCCCATAGAATAATTGCCAAAGAGCAGAGTTTGTTAAGGTTTACTGAAAAGGTTCTATTTATACTATTTTAATGAACAGTACAACTTGCAAATATATGTATAACTATACATATACATATATTTGTATATGTGTGTATATATATATATTTGTACATATTGTACATATTGTATATATATATACAATTTCCAAATATACACATCATATAAACCAAGATATCTATTTTCTTAACACTTGCTGTCCAGATGTTCAAGCCTACCTTTAAAAACGGGCAAAAAGTAAAATAACCCCATTACTAAATATTTCCATGTCTGTCACCTTCCTCAATTCAATTTAAAAGAGTATGCAATAATTTATTGACTTTTTCCTTCCTATTGAAATTACATTTCAATAATTTTTAAGCCTCTTAGAGTAGTACACATATCAAAGTGTATAAATTTAAGTACACAAATCCATTTTTAAAAATTCTATATATAACCAGCTCCAAGATCAAGAGCTATAATTTTGCCAGCCACACAAAGGCACTTCTTTTTCTCCTTCTAGTCACCACATTTTCCAAAAGGAAAATGACCTTTAAAAGATTTTAAAAGATTTTTTTCATGTTTTTTGAACTTTGTATAAAAGAAATTAAGTAAACTTTTACTTCATTTTTTTCTAGTTTCTGTTTCTCCACATTGTGTTTGTGAGCTTAATCCTATTTGTTCATTCTCATTGCCTATAGTGTTCCACTGTATGACTATAATATGACGTATTTATTTATTTTATTAATGATGGCCATTTGAATTTTTTCCTGTCTGTGGTTCTTACAATGAGAATTACTAGGCACACATACACATTTTGTGTATATATATACCGTATCTATATTGATATATAGTATATAGATATGCACACACAATATATAGAGAGTGGTAAACATTCATAAACACATCTGTTAGATGATAGTAAAGAAAGAAATTGCTGGGTTAAATAATGGGAATATGTTAAGATGCTGATAAAAAATTTTCAAAAATATTTATAAAAATTATTTTCACCAGAGCTGTGTGGGAATTTCTTTTGCTCCACATTTTAACTTTTTGAAAATGACCTTAAAATGTTTTTAGCATTTGAGAAACATTTTAGCCAGTCTTAGGATGTGTTATCCTTTAGCATTTTTTTGGGGGGTGGGGTGGGGCATGGGCAGGCTCCAGGAATCAAACCCCGGCCTCCAACATGGCAGGTGAGAATTCTGCCACTGAGCGACCATTGCACCACCCTATCCTATAGCATTTTAACTTTTCCCTGATGACCAACTAAATTGAGTAACTTTTTGTGGGAGATTGAAGCATATACCCCAACAAAAGGCATGTTAATAATTTTAACCCATGTCCCTGTGTGTGTGAACTCATTTATAAATAGGACTTTTTGAAGATGTATTATCAGTAAATGTCTGTATTCATTTCTGCATAAGATATTTTAAATTCTTATTTAGAGTGGGACAGTTTTAATGGAAACTTTGTAATGAGAAGCCAGAAGATCTAGAAGCCAGAAATTAGAGAACGGTACAGGAGGAGACCAAGGACATCATGAGGTGACAAAGGAAGAGATACAAGCTAACCAAATGATTATGACAAACAAGTGCCAGAGCACTACAGAGCAGAAAGAAAGCATGCCCTTGTCAACGCTTTGATTAGGAAGCTTCTGGTCTCTAAAACTGTGAGCCATAAATTCCATTTGTTAAGCTAACCAGTGCGTGGTATTTGTCATAGAAGTCTGAGAAAACTAAGATACTTTTCACATGTTCATTGAATATTTGGATAAATATTAGCCCTATTATTCTCTTGACAGTGTCATTTGGTAAACATACTTCCTTAATTTAAATATAACCAAAGTTTTTTGTTTTTTTTTTCCTCCATGTCCTTTTTTTTTGATATTTAAGTTTGCATTTATTTGGATAATACACAACACACCTTAATATTCAGTGATACACTCAAAGGTGTTAATTATCCTTGGAAATAATCTAGAAATATTTCATGGGCTACAGCATATACCACAATACACTAATAAAATTACTGTTTAAAGTCAAGTTTATGTTTGTCAAAACTCAACTTAAAAAATATCTACTTCAACAGGAAAAGACTCATGTGAGGCTACAAGTAAAGCTTCCTGTCTGCTTACAGCTTTTTACCGGTTTATTTATTCTTCTCTTAGCACAGTGCCTGGCACACAGTATGCATTCAATGAATATTTGTGTAATGCATGAATTTAAGCCTAGTTTTCTAAAGGTTCAATTGATAATACAAAATTAACCAATTCCATAAAATTTGGAGCCAAATCTTATACAAATACAAATATCTCGTTCTGCTAGAATTTACTAACAGTTTTCCATCCAGTACAAAAAGGATTTAGGATGATTTAGAATAGCAACATATTTATAATGGAAAAATTAAAATCAATATGAAACTAATATTAAAAGTCATGAAGTAATGATTCTCAAACTCAAGACAGAAATTTTAACATGAACTTTTAAGATGCTTTTAAAGTCACTGCAAGTCTTTTTTGTGAGTAGGCAGAGTACACACATGGAGAAAAAATTTTCCCTAGCACTAATTCAAAAAATAATTTGTCAGGCAGTGCTTTACATAAAAGCATTAAGTAATAGAAATAAATGCCCTTAAAAACAATTTTGCAGTGTATAAAAACATTGTAAAATGGGTATGTCTTATTCTAATTTTTAATATTAAAGCTTGACAGCAAGCTTTTACCACTGCAAGTGAGACTCTAAACTGGTACTTTGTCCACGGAGAATAAAGAAGATACATATTCCTTATAATCCAGCAATTTACCTCTAGATATATCCTACACTTAGAGAAACTAACATAAAAATACTAGGAGATGAATAAATATAAGACAAATATTATCAGCAGTTTATATTTGCCAAAAATTGGAACCATGCTATATATATCACTGAAAATGAATAAACTGTGGTCTAAACACACAATAGAATTTCATACTTTAGTGAAAAATGAATAAGTAGAACAGGTACCCATTGGAATGAATTCCATGAAGGTAACAAGGGTAGAAAAACAATTACAGAAGAATACATATAGTATGACATATAGCATATAAAATAATTACATGAATTGTTTCAGAAACATACCTACATAGTAAAAACGCAGAGAAATGCATGAGATAAACCTCTATGTCCTTTTAAAGAAATAATTGCCTAACCCATGGATATGGAAGTAGTTTTCTATATTTCCATTTAGATATTAATTGATTTACTTTTCATATTTAGATTCACTATATATCTAGGAATTATTTTGGTAACTATGTATTAGAGGTCTAGATGTACTAATTTTTTCATGTGGATAATTTAATCAGGACTATTTTTCAGAAACAACATATTTTCTTGATCAAAGAGTGTTTTATCTTTGACACAAGTAAGATATCCATACATGAATGTGTAGGCATCTGTCTGGGCATTATAGGCTATTCCATTAACCTGTTAATCTAAACTTTTGAAAAATTACATTCCCTTAAGTATTATAAGTATATATTGTATTGACATTTGTTGTTCAAGCTTACATGGTTGTCTTTCTTTTTCTGTAATTCTACCTTAAGTATTCTTGGCTCCTCGCCTTGCCATACTAAGGTTAGAGTCAGACTATGAATTTACAACACAAACAGAAAGACCATGATGGTGAGTGCATTGAATCTACCCATCTATTAGAGGAAACTAAAATCTTACAGCAGTCGTGGAGGGCTACTCACACACAGAGAAATTAAGGATGCTACTAAACATCCTACAACGCACAAATCAGCCCCTTAACAACCCTCAAAAAATTTGAATCCAAAGTATCAATAGTGATAATATTGAAAAACTCTGCTTAACAATATTTGGTTTTCCAATTCATGAAATTGGAAATGCCTGCTTCTTTAGGCATTTATTTAGGTTCTTTTCCATTCCATTTAGCAATGTTGTTTAGTCTGCTGGGATGCCAAAAGCAATACATCAGAAATATATATATCTTTTTTATATTGTAAAATATACCAGATTTATACTTGGTATAAATACATTTGGTTTAAATATAAATAATAAGTCCCCACTGTAAAAACCTTTTGCAGTGGGGACTTATCTTATGGGTTGGCATTTATAATGGGGACTTATTAACTTGCAACATTTTTTGAGGTTGGGAAAATGTCCAAGTCAAGTCACCATCAGGAGATGCTTTCCTCCCAAAATCTGGTTGCTGGTGATCCTCGGGAAGACACAATGCAGCATCTGCTGAAGACTCTCTCTCTCTCCTCTTCCAGGTTTCTTTCCTTTCAGTATCTTGCTTCTGTGACTTTCTTCTGAATTGCATCCTGTTATAAAAGACTCCAGTAAGACAATTAAGACCTACCCTGGGAAACACCTTAACTCAAATAACCTAAATCAGAAGGTACTACCTGCAATAGGTTTACATCCACAGGAATGGATTAGTTTTAAAAACATGCGTTTCTGGGGTCTATACAACTTCAAAGCATCACATGTTTTGCGTCCTCATCATAAAGGGTTTGCACATATCTTGATAGATGTATTCCTAGGAATTTTATGTTTTCTAAGTCTACTGTAAGTTATATTCTTATTTCATTTTTCAGTTCTTCATTGCCAGTGTATAGAAATAAGACAATAGAAATAAATGAGAAATTTATTTATATTGATTTGGAATCCAGGGAGCTTTCTAGATTTACTTATCAGTTGTTACTGCATTTTACTGGATTGTTTTGGATATTCTGCCTGCACAATAGTATATTCTGTGACTGATGATTGGTATATTTCTTCTTTTTGTATAATTATGTCTGTTATTTCTGGTAATTTTCTTACTGTTTTATTTATGGTCCCAAGTACAATACTGAGTAGATGTAGTTATAATTGCCTTCCCTGCCTTATTCCTGATTTCAGTCAGAAGGCTTTCAATATTTTTCTATCATTAAGATGTCTGCTTCACTTTTTTAAATTGTTATTTGATAATTAAGGGGATTAATTTCTGTCATGCTTTTTATTTTTAAAAATATTATTATTCACTGGTGTTTTACTATACAAGATGCTTTTTCTGCATGTTTCAAGATTATCACATTATTTATTTTGTTTTTTTATTGTGTTGAAATATAAATTGATTTTTGAATTTTATAGAAAAAAAGCACAATTTCAACTCCTAGAAAAATCTTCACTTGTTGTGATGGAAGCATGCTTTATTTATTGCTGTATTTGACTCATAATATTTTGTTAAGTTTTTTGTTCATGAAGGAGATTGAGCTAAAATTTTCTTTTCTTTTAATACCCTTGTCATGTTTTGCTGTCATGATCATTTTATCCTTGTGTAATGTTCCCTCTTTTCTGTTCTCTGGAAGAGTTTGTGTAAAATGACTGTCATTTGATTTCACATTTACTAAGAATGTTCAGTTACAAAGAAAAGAAACCTATGAAAAGTGGTTTACCCAAGCAAGACTTGATATTAGAAGAATGTTTTTTTCCTAAAAAGCATTTGTATTAATTTTAAAGCCATATTTGCCTATACCTCTTTTCATATGTACTATACATCCTCACCTGTATGTCTTATTAAGCTTTTAAAAAATCCAAACGCGAATTCTTATAAAAGTAAATGATTAAGCCAAATATGTTTCAATCACTGTTATAATTTATAGCTTCTGTAGATATTACATATTTAGTTTTCCCAATTGATTGACTTGAGGGATATGATAAAACATATAATCTATTTGGTCACTATCCTACCTGCCACAATTTAGGAATTGTGGCCTATTATCAAAACATTTAAATTTTTAAAAGAAAATTGCTTCTACCATGTAGAATAGAATGGAATTGAGTCACTGAGCCACATAAATCCATTTGGATTTTACATTTACAGGTTTTTTTCTTTCATATCATGATATAGTTACTCTTGCACCAGCAGGATTAAAATTATATTTATATATATAATCATTTTGTTTTTTAAGGCATGCCTTCATTTATCACTTCATTTTAATCTGAATGCTAAATTTGAATGTAACTTCAAGCTTTCATACTTGACTTAGAAAATATCTATTCAAAATAAGGAAAATGTTGGAGAGTCAGGATTAGAAATTAGAAAAAGACAATTTAGTATCAGCTTTGTGAGTGAAATTTTACTCCCAAATAATATAAACATGTGTACCACTCTACATATAACACTAATTGGCCATTTTCTCACATAGAGTGATATGAAAACTTGATACATTGTTGGCATAAATAGCTATTTTACTTTATTATTACATATCAATATAATGCAATTTATCTCTCCTTGTTTGAAGTACAAGTTTTAACATTTTTATTGGCGTGAGTATGTCTCATATAAAAATGCAGTGTAGTTTTGCTTTTTGGCATGACCTTGTCATTGGAGAAAACATTACATTTTAACGACATGCAATTTTAAATGCTTATAGGAGTAAGTTGAATTTACTGAGATATCTTGAAAATAATTACCAAGCAGAGGTTGTCAGAGCACTTGTAGCACATCGCCCTGCTTCAGGGCAGATATTTGAGACTGCTTGAAATGAATTAATACTTCCACCATTAATGTTTGATAGGACACCGTAGTGGAAAAGATGGATGCTTATATAATTGGCATCTTTAACATTTAGATCTGAATACTTAAATGCCAGAAACATAATTCTGAATAAAATGTCAGGACCTAACTCAATAATATTTAATGATCTTGTAGGAGGGGAATGAACAGAAGTCATTTTACCTTATTAATGAAATTATTTAAAATAGGTCTAGTTGTCTCCATATATCATTAAGAAGCTTTTATTCATATAATTTGTTTCTAAGAATAATTATCTCTACCATCCAACATGTACCAGTGCAGAGATGCATTGCATCCTTCTGATTTCCAAAATCGTAAAATACTTTTATCAAAATATAAGCAACAAATATACTTGGATAGCTAAATATTTTAATATATAACAAATTGTAGAGTTCCTAATTATCTTTATTTATAATATTTTTTAATCTTGGTTAGTAAATCTTTCCTGAGTTTATTGATATGCTTATTGTAGTTAACTTATATTACTAGAAATAACAGCTTATACTGAAAAAACATTGAATCAACAGGCATTTATTAATTAGAATGTTAGAGAAAAACAGAATGATAGATAATTATATTATGTATCAGTATGTCAGCATAATTCTTATTAAAATGTCATGAAATGGGGAATATGAGTTTAATAATAAACTTCATCTTTAGTTAGGAAATAATGTTTTCCAGTTATGGTATAAAATTTTGCTTTTAGGGAAGGAAGCAAAGAGGATGATTTTTATAAATTTTTGTATTTAATTATATATCTAGAACTGTAAGAAAATTGGGGCATATTACAGTTTAGGTAGAAAAAATCTAGTCACTTTACAAACCCAGAATTCTGCTACTCTAATCTTAATCATCTCTATGGGATAAATATAGACTATAGGGTGGTAATCAAACTTTTATTTAACCATGTCAATCCATTCATGGAATATTTTGGAGGGGATTTTTGGATGAACTAATGAACTACCTTGCTTTTAATTCAGACAGTAGAAGAAAGGGTTGTCAAGACTATGGAACATGTGTCCAGCAAATTGGTATATATTGCATGGAGGGAATACAGACTCAGGCACAACAGAAACTTTTAGCAAATGCCTGCTTTATTACTTACACAGACAAAGGGTCCAAAAGAGCAGAAAAGAGCCCATATGGTTGGTCTCCCGGGGAGGCCAAAATGCTTGGGTCAGGGTCAGTGGGATGGCAGCTCTGCACATACCACTTTGCATTTGCAAGAAGAGACAAAGCTGTGCTGCCAAGGTGGGTATTTATATAGGGAAGGGACCCTGTCACTCAGTATTCCCACCCTGATAAATAGCTGGGCTACTTGTTGACGGTTTCAGATTTAGGATATGGTGAGGCTGCTTCCATTCTACCTAATAGCTCCCTTGGTTGGAGAATGGAAATGTACTGAAACATCTGCACCCAATAAAAAGGAGGGGAGTGGTGGGTAGCCAAGAACTGGGAGATGGGTATTAGGTACGTCCCTGACTTCCCAAGGATGAATATGAAAGAGGGACAGCACAAGGTAGTAAAAAATATCAACTGGCATTGTTTAGTTCTAAGTATAGTCATTTATTCTGTCCCTATCTTTGCTGCAAAATTGTCAATCAATCTCTTGAAAGTCAATGTCCCCTTTCATGATATTGCTATATTTTACAATAATGATTCTCAAATGGAACCCCCAAGACCCTTTCAGGGACTCCAGATACAAAAATAATTGTCATAATAACCAATTTTCACACTCATTACCTCATGAGTCCATACTGGAGTTTTCTGGAGGTCACAGGATGGGTGACATTCAATAGACCATGGAAAAGAAGACACATGACCCAACTGCCTTCATTAAATCAGGGGTTAAAGAGATTTGCTAAACTATTAAAAAATCATTCGTATTAACATTGTTTTGTTTTGGAAAGTATAGCTATTTTTAATGCAAGATGTTATGTAGGTTTAAGTATACTGGGCTTATTATCCCTATCCAAATGATAAATTATTTAATAATAATTAATATTTTTTTAATTTTCAGATTTAATTTCCAATACCGATTTTTTAAGTAGCGCACATGAATACAAATCTTTAGATTTTTCAATATTTTCTAAAATTGTGAAAAGTTCTCGATAGCAAATATTTTGAGAACCACTGTTCTATATCATCTTTGATGATTTCATTTTATCATCATCGTTGACATCATCATCATCATTTTTCAAATACCTTTACCCCACCCCTGCATAATTGGAGAGCTACCACTTGTTCCTAGTATCAAGTAAGTAAATTAAAGCTATTTTCCATTCTGGGTAGATGACAACACAGTTTCCAAGTCCTTTATGGTTTGTAGGAAAAGCCTATCCTGCAACTGGCCTCTCTGTTTCATGGAAGATTCTGGATCTTAAGATGAATTAGTCATAATCATTAAATTACACAAGAAAGCCTCAAGCATAGGGCTTTTATAGAAGAAACAAATTTATTGACGTCGACTTAATGGCCATGAGGATAGTCTTTCCCCCTAATTTTTGTGAGTATTTTGTAAGCACATTTTGGGCAAGAAGAAGTTGTTTGCATCATAGGTGCACATACGGTGCATCTTCTGGAACAAAGTAGCTATTCAGTGCTTGATGAATTAATAAATGCCACTTATTTCAGCACTGCCTGCACTATTGGCTGCCAATCTTCAGTTGTCCTTAATTTGTTGAACTTGGATAGAGTTACATTGATGCACTAATATCTTAAATATGTATCTGTCCATTTCATTTACCCATCAATGTATTATTCTTCATGTACTGAAATTATTTCCTTATTATCTTTATCAAATTTCTAGAGCTCATGTATACTGATATGGTTTCCAAAACTTTCAAAGTGAACTGAAAGAAGGCACAATGAAATATTTTTCAATAGTTTAAGGAGCCAGAAAAAAGAAAAAAAAGTGGCTTAGAGTTGCACTAATTTTAATCAGATAATTTAAATGTCTGAAATTGTATTTTATAATGCCAGATGAATATTATTCACTTTGAAATTTAAACCTAAATTTTTTTAAGTCAAATTAATTGTGTTTTAATCGATTTACTTAATTGGCCTTTGCTTCTTTAGTATCGGTCAATAATTAGGACTTTTGAGAAAATGATATTTAAAATGGTTGAAATTACATATGCTGCTTTTTTTGTGCGAATTGAATTATTATTTCGATAGTATAAATATATGTGATTTTATTGTCTAATTAGTATATTTAACTTATTATAACTTTACTTAAGAAAGCATTAGAACTTAGAATGGCATACTTAATTTTATTTATTTATTTACTTTTATTTTTTATTTATTTATTTATTTTTTAACATGGGCAGGCACCGGGAATCGAACCCGGGTCCTCGGGCATGGCCGGCAAGCATTCTTACCTGCTGAGCCACCGTGGCCCGCCCCATACTTAATTTTAAACACAACATCTGTTTTTCCTCTCTGCTTAGTTCCTCTTTAATCCATTCATTATGACATATGACTTGCATTTAGCATTTTTAAATTTTCATTTCTGAAATACATTTTTTATTTTCCCATAGAAGATGTAGTATTTATTTTTGATTCATTTAGCATGTTTTATTATAAAATTTTTATATTTTTATTTTAAATTATAATATGTATGGAATTTATCACCAAACAAATCATTCTAGATAACAATGTTTAATATTCATCACATTGGGACATAGCTTATTTTCTCTTTTATTAAGATTATCTTATTTTGAAATAAAAAATACAATTTAACAAAACTTTTTACTATTTCAATCTCTGTTGGAATGAAAAGTTGTTCCTCAACTGGTTGTCATGGTAATAAATCACTGTATGTTCCATTTTCAACTTTGAAACTAAAATATACATAATGTACAAATAATCTTTTCTTTCATGTCTGTGCATCTGTTGTGAATAATGATAAAAATAAACTAACCTAAGCATATTTTAAATAAATTATTTACCTAGAATATTTTTGGAATATATCTTTAATGCTATAAAAAAATAATTCACCTACAATTTACTAGAGTCATTGGAACATGTTCTGATGTTAGATCTAAAGAGTAAAATGCACTTTGGGTATCATTTTATTTTATAAAAAGTACAATATCTATTTAAATCAACTCTAATGAAAATTGGTTTTATCTTTTGCAGTAATTTCTATTGAAACTAGAAAGTTAAGAAATTAGAATAATTACTAATAATATAATAATCTGGTTTTAAAAGATCAAGGTTCAAGACATTATTTAAACAGTTTCTTGCTATAAAAGTTTTAACAAATTTCAGCATTTCTTAAGTTTCTTTCCATGCATAAACTGCATTAATAACATCTACCTTGTTTATCTCACCTGTTAAGAAAAGTAAATATAACTATCATGTTTATAGTGAGCATTAAAGAAATAATGAGATTAGCAGAGTCGATGACAAATGCTAAGTGCTCAACAAAGGTTAGTAGTACTTTCTACTCCAATGCTTACTAAAAGGATCAAGTTCAATTAACAAATGATAAACGACTTTACATTACATTAAATGTTATATAAATGCAAGTTGCTACTGCAATTCCCAATTTCATTATTGTGGCATTAAATTTCTAGATTTTTTTATGAAATTGATCTTTTCTCCACTTTTTGAAAAATCTTCAGCAATTATAAAATAATTAAAAAATGTTTCCTTGATTGGCCCTTGAAACTTCTTAGTTCAGCACACATAGCTTTACAATTTCCAGTAATTGTCAATCTACAGATTTCTGCTTCCAAATATATACAGTTTAATTGACTGGAAACTTTCAGTGACATTTGCAACAAATATAATTACATAGGTCACAACCTTTTGCATAAAATGTAGCTAGAGAGCATAAAAGATTAAAATTGAATGTTAGAACATACCTTATTTTCCTTCAACCAAAGACAGAGATGTTGGCTGCTCTCTCTCTTGCTTTCTTTTCCTTTTTCTCTTGTCTCTTCAGTGTGAACAATAAAAGTTTAAATCAAATGACTTTGCAACAGCCTCTGTGACCTAAAGTATATCAATTCTCTGAAGAAAATAAACAAGAAGTAAACTTATCTCATCAGACCCATAATAAAAGGTTTGTGTGAACAAAAATCTATGCCAAAATCATGGCTCATGTTATCTTCACAAACATCTTTATCATTGTCCTCACCACCATTAATATCTTTATTGTCAAATGGCTCTATTATACTAGTCATTGAAGTTATGCAATATCTAAAGCATAAGCAAGTATGATATATATGGCTCAATGATATACCTTGGATGAAAATAATTTATTTTGAAGTGTAGGCTTTAGTGTAATCTGGAGTGTTGAGAAAAAACCTTCATAGAGTGGACAAACATAAGATGGACCTTGAATATTAGCTGAGGAAGAAAATAAACATATTCCAGGAAGAAAATTCAGTGGGAATAGCAGCATGCAAACATAATCATGCACAGTATGAAGAATATTTATTGGAACATTTTAACAAAAGCAATGTACTTATGCAGATGACTGTGCTAGTGTCTGATAAATTGCAAGTGCAAATTGTAGAATGCCTTAAATCTAGACTATTTTGGATCTAACTATTTTCATGAGGTAGTATCTTTAGTTGTTTTAGGTCTGAGGGTAACATGACTCTAGTTGTGTAAAACCGCATACCATTTTCTGGACTGATTGTATCATAGTTGATGAAGTAAATTGAGATTATTACAGTAATACATGTTTGAGTGCCAAGGAAATAAATGAACACAAAAGAAATGGTGTGTTAGAGTTAGTGCAAGAAGAAATTGATAACAAATAAGATAATTTTTTGATAAACAAGGCTAAATCAAAAGTAACCAACCTATTTGACTAGGAAAATGGTGTCATTAACCAAAATTGGAGTAAAACTGGAGACTTGCTTCTCGGGAAAAAAATATACACTTAAGTTTTGGACATTCTGTTTTCTTTAATAACTAAGGTATGAGTGTATTTATGAAAAGAACTTCATTCTTCTTTCTATTTCCACTAAATACAACAGCACATATAATTTAGTGGACAATCATTAATCAATTGGTAGAGGGCTGAATAAACAAGATCAAGAAATGGTTGAATATAAGTGTATGTGTGTGTGTGTGCATTTATTTGTGTCAGTGTGGTGCAGATAAGTAAATGTTAAACAATTTATCAGGCCCACCAAACTAGGTTCATGGAGGAATCTGGATTAAGTGAACTGGGGGAGACTAAATGAAGCCTTGTGGGGAGTGTGTTGCCACCTGGGACTGCAGATATAAGAGAGTTCAAACCCTTTTGCTGGTTTAGTCTCCAAGAACCACACAGAGCATCACAAAATGATAAGTGAGAGTCCTATGGTGTAGGGCTCAGGGAAGGGAACAACAATTCTTGTGACTAAAGAATAAAACTCCATCATTTCATTATTTCTTACTGAGACTCAGGGATGCATAATGCCAGCCTAAGCCTCAAAGTTACTATCTACCAACAAAATAAAATGCTTTGGGTGGGCCATGGAAGCTCAGGATGCAGAGTTCTCACCTGTCATGCTGGAGACCCGGGTTCAATTCCCGGTGCCTGTCCATGCAAAAAAAATAAAATAAAATAAAATGTTTTGACTAACAAGTAACAGTAAAATATGACTAGGAGAGCTGAGAAAGCTGAAAAAATTTGGTGGCAGACTCTCTCTGAATCACAGCGAAAAAGGAAGACATAAAGCAGAGTCTAAAGTCCAATTCCATAAAATCCACTGGTAAGAAATGTCCCCACTCTAAACATGAAACATTGGCAGAGGAATTTGAGTCCATGGTGCACTGAACAATGAAATCAAACCCCAAACCCAGGTCAACATTTTACTTGATTAAATCAAATCCAAACCAAAGACTTGCAAGTAGAAAAGGTATGCTGTTTTCAGGCATAAAACATTACCTCAGATTCCACTGCTGAACACAAGATGTTCAGTGTTTTTTTATTTCCCAAGATATGCACAAAAATAAATTATAAGCCACAAAAAAGCTATGAAAAAATGCAATCAAGAAACAAGTTAATCAACAAAATTTTACTCAGGAGTGACAGAAATTTTAGACATATCCAAAAGACAATTTAAAGTAACTGAATAATATATTAAAGTTTCTAATAGAAAAGATAGAGAACATGCAAGATTAGGTGTGTAACTTCAGCAGAGAAATGGAAGCAATAAGAAAGAATCAAATAGAAATTCTAGGGATGAAAATAATAGATGAAAAATACAACTGATGGGCAAATCATTAGGAGATTAAATTAGAAGAGAAACAGTGACTTGAATAAACGTCAACAAAAAATGCTGATACGGAAACACAAAGAAGAAAAAGAGTAAGGAATAAAACATCTAAGAGCAGTGAAACAAAATCATAAATGGAATATCAGAGAGAAGAGGGATAAAATTGGACAAAATAAAGATTTGAAGAAACAATGTTTGACAAATTTCCAAAATTAATGGCAAACTAATCCACAGATTGAAGACAATCACATGAATTACACAGAGACAGAGCTGCAAATCACAGCACATTTCATGTCAGAAACAATTCAAGCCAGAAGACTATGGAAGGTATGTTGCAAAATAGGAGAAATAAAGTGTATCTTAGACAAATAATAATTGATGATGAAATTCATTACTAAAAGACACATAGGAAGAAATGTTAAAGAAATTTATTTGAGTATAGAAATATCACACCAGAGAGAAACTTGGGTTTTCAAAGGGCAAGCAGAACTGTTCAAAAGAGAGATAATAAAATGCTTTTTTTCTTATTTTTAATTGCTTTGATAGATAATTGTGTAAGAAAAATAATAGGCAGGTATAAGGTCTATAAAACATATATAAAAGTAGTTTTAAAATCAAAATATCGCCAATGGTGGGAGGAATTGGGAATATACGATTTAAAGTTTTTATACTACCCATGAAGTGGAATAATATTATTTGAGGATAAACTGTATTTAATTAAATATGTATATTGTAAGTAATATCAACTATTAAACAAAAGTGGAAATAAAATAAAAATACCCAATTAACTAGATAAAGACAGGAAAAGGAAAATTAACAGATATTAAAAAATAAAACAGCTAGTTATATGCATATTTTAATTAAATTATATAAATAATAATAAAAGTGTAAATGGACTCAGGTTCACAATGCCTATCTAAGAAAGAAACTTAATGAGAATATCAGAAAAAGTCCATCCTCCATTGCTTCCCACCACTGTTATAACAAATGTTAATAAAAATAATGGTGGAGATAATGGGGCCAGTTACAGGAGACAGATTCTTTCTGGAAAGAAATACCAAGAGAGATTGCAAAGTTATAGGAAGACTTAAAGCCAAGTCTTAAAGTCAAGCATGGAGCAGATACTGAGAAACACCATTTGACAGATGAGCCTGCTCCATAACAAAAGGAATTCTTAAAGGGTTTCAAACTTCTTGTGCATGAAGAGTACCATAACAAAAATAATCTCCAAATTTAACCCAAATCCTTAGCAGACTAACGCAAATAATAATGAAAAGTTTTGCTTGTGTTTTGTACATATTATATTTTATTTCGTTTTTGTAGCGATTGATTTTTATATTATGAAAGTAATATAATTTTGCATGGAAGAAAAAAAATCACCTTTTAAAACATAGATTTCACCTTTGGAAAAATTAGTTTGCCATTGGTTTTATGAAATTAAAAATGAATATTTGCAAACCAAAACTTAAATTTTAACTCATATCTTTCTAACTGGAACCTCTTGCATTTCTGAGGGATCAATTCTGTATATTTTATACAAGAGTATCAGAGTTGGATAAATTGTGAAATATCTAGGGAAATAAACTAAGTTTCACAGTAGAAGTGAAAGAAAAATAAATATTCACTTCACTGAAATTAAACTTATTATATGCCAACCTTATATCACGAAGACTTTCTAGATGGAATATGAATGGAACAAAAAAAAGTCTAACGTTAATGGGGTACATGTAATTTCCCATTAATGTGTCATAGAACAATAAAAGTGCCAAACTTAAAGTAACAATGAGAAACAGCATATTATATTCTGAATAATAAAAATAAAATGATAAAAGTGTATCCAAATCAGTTTCTACCACTTCTACTTTAAATGTATAGTTTAACATGAATAGAGCTGTCCTATGTGTAAATATAGCCACCAAACAGACTATTCATTTCTTCTTTTATCAATATATCCCAGCGTTTTGCTGTATTACAAAATGTGTCCTTAAAATAGTTCTTTTCCTTTCTGAAATTATTTTTTCTCATTAATTAATTCAAGATTTATCATGTTAGTTTCAGAAATTCTGATAAATTTCAAATGAGGGTAAATTTTATATATACGTTTGTTACTGTTATTAAAATTTTATTTTTGTGGAAAATATTCTCAATCAATTATATTTTTTACCATTTATAGTAATATAATAATTATCAACATATCTTTAAAGAGGAACCTTAAATTACTGTAATTAATGCTGAATCCTTTGGGTGAAAAAAAAAAGAAATTCCAGGGCTGTTTGCACAACAAACATTTACTGTTCACTAAACATAAAGCTCATCCTGGTTGATGGGGAGGAAAAAGAGAGGCTTTGCCCCTTACATTTATTCAGAGAACAAGGTTTCTTCATGCTTTAATCTGTCATCTTCAGCGTGTAGTTTCAAGATTCCCTTGGAATAATCTATGTGGAAGAAGGCATTAGGCAGGACAAGGGCATGGAGGACTCCACAGAGATTTTAGGGCATAAAGTTGGTATTTATCATCTATGCCCACATTCTGTTGTCAGCAGTTCAGTCACATGGTTCCTTCTAGGAAGAAAGAAGTATGGAACATGTAGATTGTCTATGTGGTTAGTGGGAAAAGAAAATGGCTTGATTAAGGCATAATATTGACTCTGTCAGACTAAATATATAAGTAAAGAATAGCATTTGAGAAAAGTTTTGAACATTAATATAGAATATAACTTCATGGGAGAAGCACTATACTTAAATATAAGAAATTATTTTAATATTAGGTATGTTAAATTAGAAAAGGACATTGACATAGCTTTCTACCCTAAGCAAGATTTTATTTTATATAGTAACACTTTGTTAATGTTTCTGCTTCCTGTTCTGACTTTGATGTATAGAGATCATTTTAATTTTATGAGGATATTTACTCACTACAATTTTATTTTTCTCCTATCCCCAATAAATGTCCTCATTATCCTCAATAAATATGCATGCTTCTCTCTCTCTTTCTGAGAAAGCAGCTTAACTTTCTGTACATACTACTTCTCTCTTTCACACTAAGAGTTGCTGATTAACACATTAAATAATGCATTTGACTTCATTTTGACAGAAAAGTGATTATGTGATAACTTTTGGCAGTGTTGACATTGATGTAAGTAGTTTTAAAAAACTGAAAAAATCTGTTAACTATTTAGAATAATTGATAGCTCTGATCAAATGTTGTATATTAATCTTTTCAATTATAAAGGGTTTAACAGGATACCTTTATCAGAAACATTCAAAAGCATGTAGATGAATAAATGTAATGTGGGATATTTGAGAGAAGATATTGAGAGCCTTTATTACACCATTGTATTATAAAAGATGAATAGTTTGTTCTCACAGGCAATTTTTTGGTTATTTCCCCCATGTTTGGGGAACTGAAATATAGCTATCCAAGACTAATAAAATTTGAAATTAAAATGCTTTAATTACACAAGATTGGAATAAGACACATACACATATATTAGTCGCCAACTCTGGGCATCACATTTGTTTAAGTTTTGTGGTGACTCAAGCCTACAGTTTTAAAAGTTTTGCTATTAGGAATCATGTCTTCACAGGTAAATATAGTCTTCGATTTAATTTTACAAGTGGACATGGAAATAATAGGAAACATCCTACATAACCTTACTGGGTTCTAGACTTACTTTTCCCTGTCCTGTCCTCATTTTGTACAAACATAATATCTTCTTAATAATCATGATCAGTAAGCCAAACCATGGATGGCTTCTTTCCATGTTGACCTCAGCTGCCTGCAATGGAAAGTATGTGATTTTTAAGAACTTGTCTGGAGGCTGCTGCTTTTTCTTTTTCCAATAAAATAATTTTCTTTCCAATTTTAGGTAAGTGTTCATTTATTTAAGCCATTGTTCAATTTATTGTTTTTTTTCATTTTGTTTAAAATTTATAAAAACAGAGCATAATTATAAGATCACATAAATTCTTCAAAATGACCATGGTTTATTTAATGGTCTTTCGGAAGTTTTAAAACATGTCTACCAATTCTTTGACATTTCTCCCATCAAGAGATGGGTGCTCTATCTCCTGTCCCTTGATCTCTTGCCAACTTTAGTGACTGTTGAATCAATAGAATACAATGGAAGCAATGCTTTCAATTTGCAAGCCAGGTCTTAAAATGCTATGCAAATTCTACCTGCCTCTCTGCCACTTGTATGGGGTCCTGAGTTTTCTTGTGAGCAATCTTCCTGTCTTGCAAGTACCCCAAATGGAAAAGCCACATGGAGAATCCTTGGTTTTACATGAAGAGATAGAGACCACTAGCCAGGACAAGCCCCAACTGTTCTAACATCTGCTATTCCAGCTCCAGCCATATGAGAAAACATGAGCTAGAATCACTTTGCTGAGCTTTTTCCAAACTCATGAGCCACATAAATTATGATACTTATAAAAACAAAACATAGGAAGATGATCCTTCCCCCTTTAAAGCCAACTCTGATATATATTTAATTCAAATGGAAACCAAGGCTATGGGTGACTGTGCAAAAGAGACCAAAGTCTCTAGAAGTCATACTGAGAAAACTCATGTTCAGCTTTCTCTTCATCGAAGGAGACAGATGATAGGGATTAGCATCAGAAATCTCTGGTGCAAAAAGTACAAAGTTCCATATTCTAATTACAGTTTGGCTTCCAAAACCCTGTTACACAAGGGACAGGTGGACAACAATTCTAGTAAATGTTACTTTTAGCCTGGTTCCAAAACATCAGGAACAGCTGGATGGCTCATTCTGCCCACAGATGCCTGAAGATTTTGGGAAATCAGATAACATGAAGATCCCTTCAGAGACCTCATCAGGGGCATAGCAGCCTGCCTAATCCTCCATGACTAGCACATGTAAGTAATGCTTATTTTGCCTTCCATGTTTGTTTTTATCACTGGTATTAAGGAGACACCAACACCCAGAGCTGAACTCAAAAGAGCTAACAAAAAATAACAAAACATACATGGAAGGCCAGTGGTTAAAATAACTAGAATATATGTCAATGACACACACACTATAATAAATTTTGAGAGCAGTACTAAATTAGGAAATTCATTTAAAGAAATATCTCAAAGCAAGAAGCAAAACTATAGACGGATGGAAAACCTGAGGAAAATACTGTATACTTAGATTTGGATCTGGGAAAGCTAATGTCCAAAAATGTATTCATGGGGAGATGAAAAAGTACCATGAAGTAAGGCAATATTTAAACAACTAAACAAAAGAGAGAGAGATAAACCTTTGTTCAAAAGTCTACAGCTCAATGATTCAAACAACTCATTTATTTCCAAGAAAAGTTGATTAGAAAAGGCCAATGAACAGATTAGATAGCACAAATTATATACAAAAGATAAAGAATACATTTGGGATTAAATATCTCACAGATAACACTGGAAGTTAGATGAAATTAAATAACATTACAGTTTCCTAAATGAAAGAGAACACAACCCAAAATTCCTGTATCAAATACAGGCAAAATAATTTTATTTGAAGATTTTTTAAATGAAAAAGATAGAAACCAAGTTTTAAAGTTGTCCCCAGCCTAACCTTAAAATACCTTTGTAGAGTAATTGTTCATATATTACTATCTGAAATACGTGATAATCACTTGAATATTTAAAAAATTATATGCATATCATATTTAATATTTAGTTAAATCATTAACACAAAAATAGAAAGTAAAAGGAATGAATGAAAAGAATGAACAAAGTTATTTTTCTATAAACTAGCAAATTTTGAGTACTTGGAATGGAAAATTTACATGAACACATCAAGTAGCAAGATACAAATTACAAAATTTAAAGAAGAGTGAATTTGAACAATCAGAACAGCATAATAAAGAAAGTCACTATAATGTTACTATTTTTAATTACTTACATTTTGGATATTATAAGCCATTGAGGGCTATTATAAGCCATTGAAAAGATATATTTACCCAGTGATTTAGTAATTATGAATAATTTCAATATTAAAACAGATAATCTCATAAAATATAAACTAATTTCAACTATGAATATTAATGAAAATACTATCTTAAATAACAATAAAAGCAAACACAATCCATCAAAGTATAAAAGGATAATAAACTATGAGTCACTATGATTTATGCTAGTAAGGCAAAATCAAGATATTAATCAATGTAATCAATCATGTCAGCAAAATTATAAATTAATATTTCATCATATTCATATATCAAAATTGCATTTGTCAGCAAAATAAGATAAGAAAATGAACCAAATATTACTTATATTAGGAAAAGAAAGGAAACATCCATTGTGGCTGATATCATTAGAAGATATTGGCAAAATCATCATAATTAATGAGCCGATTCAGCAAAATGATTGACTATGGAAAATATAAAATTATTTAGAAAAACAATAACACAGGAAAGCAAAATATTCATGATATCATTAAATTTATAAAATATTTGGTAGAACACTTTATAAAAATGGTATGTGGTGCATATTCAAAGATATAAAATCTTCTAATTATCTAAAATAAGATGTTCTAGGTTGGAATACCTTAATAGTAAAAAAAAATACAGTATTTCCAAGTTAATGCAATTAATGCTACTCATTCTGAGGTCAAACAGGTTTTCCTTGCTGATGTTTTTGTCAATCCCAATCTTTCTTTCTCTCTAGCCCATCTTCTCTGCCAGTGCTTTTATATGTTAGAAGTGCATACAAATCACCTAGGAATTTTCCTAAAATCTGGATTGTAATTCAGTAGTTCTGGGTGGACCTGAAATTTTGTAATTCTGACAAGTTCTCAGGAGATGCTCAGGTTGTTGATGTATGGCCCACCTTTTAATTTGAAAAAGTTAATCCTCTTGTCAGAAGTGAGTTTCAGGGCGGGCCATGGTGGCTCAGCAGGTAAGAACGCTTGCCTGCTATGCCTGAGGACCCGGGTTCGTTTCCTGGTGCCTGCCCATGTAAAAGAAAAAAAAGAAGTAAGTTTCAAAATCAAAAATATGTACACATCAATTCTCTGCCATAACGTCTTTATTGTGTTCCTGTTAATTACAGGATGAAATTCTGCATGCTACCTTCTTTACCTCATTTTACGTGGGGCTGCTGATTGTCTTAAGAAATGTGCCAGCTGTATGCACATTCTTATATGTGAAATGTAATTTTTCCTTTATCTTAAATTTACAAACAGTATGCCATTGGTCCATGGGGAATTCATCTACTGTAAAGCCATGGGGCAGGGCTAGTTTCCCAATTTTGTATTCTCTACAAATCAAATTTCTACCATATTTATTTGATGATATGTTTATCTTAACCACCAGACTGTAAGTTCAAGCAGAAGAGTAACTTTATTTACCTGTACTTTCAGAATCTAGCATTTGGGCCTGGCCCACAATAACCACTCAGAAATGCTTATATCATCCACGTCAGGTTTTATTTGCATGACACATTTTTATTTTTAATTTCACACATACTCATGTGGCTACTAAATGCCAGGCACTAAGCCAGTCACTGAGGATTTTCACTACGAACTCTAAGAACTACTGAGAAGAGAATAAAAGTATGATAGTGAGAACTAATTTAATGAAGTGCCAAGTAAACCTTCTCTGAAGAAACACTATAATTGAATCATATGTATGAGCAGAAGTTGGTGAAGAGAAAACTGCAGGGGATCAGGAAGGTTGTTCTCGGCTGAGAAAAGAGTAAGAAACTAGATTTTCACGTAGGAAAGTGCTTGACATGTTTCATGAATTTAGCGCAGCTATGGGCCTGGAGCATAGAAAAGATGAGTGAGAGTAAACCAAATAAGGCTGAAATGTTTGCAATAATCAGCAGCTAAATTATGCAGTCCACTTTTCTCCATCTTAAGGAGTTTGGACTTCATTTCTTATCTTTTTGAATGGGAAGCAATTGAAAGATAGTATGCAAATAATTGACATGAGAGCTATAGTAAAAACAATAGTAAAATATTGTTCTGCCAATAGTATGGGTTATGAAATAACAAATAAGCTTGTGGTATACTTACTGGAGTAACCACATATCTTGCTCATTGTTTCACATGTCATTTACACAATATTTATTACTTGGAGTCCCTCATCTGTAGTAAGTTTAAAGCAAAGTAGCATAGCATGAGGGATACTTAAAAAAAAATTATCCAGAAGCTCAGTGGTAAAAAGAATTGTTCTTTTTACCCATGGTTTGGGTTTGTTGGTTGGTTTATTGGTTAGTTTATTTCTAACATATGATGCTAATTCCAGGAAGAGCCTAAGGCAATTTACCTTCAAATTTCATTGTGTGATTCACCTTGTATATAATAATCTCTTTACAAAAAAGTAGTAACTTTGCAGAATATTATTTTGAGAAGTTTAACATTTTTTAAATAGAATGACTTTTACAAATTTTGTATATTTTATTAAATATTTTTGAAAGTTTACCCAGAGCCTAAAGGATATACTTTAAATGGAAATCCTGAACATTTAATTCTAAATATTTATGATTACTTCTTAGTTTAGGCAGTTAGAGTGGATTTTAAAAACTTTATAGTCCCTGTAATTTAATTTAAGAGAGTATTATATGTTGTACAGTTAACAAATCATTTAACCTTCAGTATTATTTTATTTTTCCATTTAGTCCTTACTGTGGAAAGTTAAACACTCAATAAAAATAAAGTATTTTTGAATTAAGTTCAGTATTAGACATTCACTGTTATTTTCTTTTAGTATAGTCTTACTGACTTTCTATATATACAATGAAAGAACTAACCACTCACCTCTAGAATGTAACCCCTTTTAGAGGATGAAAATGTTTAGAATATAGGAAATATGTTAATATAGCACAATTTTGAGACATTATAATATTCACAGAACGCTCAGAAAAAATCAATGATCAAATGATAAAACACAGTTTTTTTATTTAGTAATATATAGTACTACCATATATTAGTAATAGAACTAATTACAGTAAATCCAAATAAAATGAGTATTACTATATATTACAGAATAGAGGTAATTACAGTAAATCCAAATAAAATGAGGACTGCAGTGTCACCGTAATTAACGAGTAAAAGTTTTTTGATGAACTTACCTGGAAAATAGTTTTATAATTTCTACAAATTTTCGATTTATCAGTTCATCTCCAGAAATATGCTCTTGAAAAATAATATACTTTGCTTTTAGGGCAATTTTATATCTACAGAGAAATTACACAGAAACTACAAGAGTTCCTATGTACCCTCTCTGCCTTACCTTACAAGGACTTTTTAATTCTTCTCCAGGTGATTAGTTTCAGGAGTTTATTTTAGTAGATATCTTGATTTTAAATAAATTATTTTTAATTCCTTAATTAAATTGTGTATAGTCAATAACAGTATATTCAAATTTAAAGAGTTCAGAAAATAAGTGTATTTCTTTTGAGATACTGAAATAACTAATTTGCTCTTGAGTGCAAGACAGGAAGCCTTTTATACTTACAGAATAAATTATGTGAATGTTATTGGTTGTAAAAATGAGTTTTAACATATCAATAAGATTTTACTAAAGTCTCAAGTATAGCTTTTTCTCCCTAAACAGCGACACATCAATGCCACAGTGACCTTTAAAATAAAAGAGGTGGGCAGGGGTGGGAGGGGCGAACAATTTATATAAACCCTCTTTAAACCATCACAAAGTGGAATTCTCTTGCCTGGGCTTGAATTCTGCAATTTCAAAACCCAGTCTTGTTTTGAAATTCAGCCTGTGAATACCACACTTTCTTATTCAGCAGGACAACTAAATATCTAGAGAAATTAAAGATGCCAGAACTTGAATCCTTCCTTCTCCTATAACTTTTGAACCACTTAGAAAGGCTAAATTTCTTTATGTTTTGTTGTTCTGTGGTATGCTAAAAGTCTGCACAACATTTTGGTGAGTTTTCAATTTAGGGTTAGTGAGCGCCCAAAACCTAGAGTGTGTGGACTTCGAATTGTAAACAGCAAAATTAACACAGACTTTATTTCCTCTTTCTCTTGAATCTCACTTCAGAGATCAGAGGCACATTAGCTAATAAGAGATATCAAGACATTTGTTGAGGGTGAATTTAGGAGGTAGAATGAGTGACTCATCTAGAATAATAGAAAAAGCTGAATCTTATTATAAATTCAAGCCACAGGAATACCTTGAAATTGAGAAAATGTATCCAGAACACTGAGCGGTTTCAGGAATTAGAGAATACAGATAACCAGCCAGTAGGGTGAGATCTGGAACTGAAATAGGCAATTCTGCATAAGAATAAATTAAAATTAAAAGTCTTTCTAATGAGGCTGTATATCCATCACAACCCATCTCAAGAAACTTGAGTGTCTTGTCTCTGGACTTGGGAACAGTGAGCATGAAGTAAGACTACCAGAATCTGCTAAACTAATAGTCCAAAAGAAAGAGCAGGATATTCAATTGATAGATCCTTCAAACTCGTTTATCAAACATATAAGTTGCATGTTAATTTATGGAATTTATTTTGCATCCCTGAGTTTTGTTTAGATCATTTTCTCTTTCTATTGCATTGACCCTTTAGAAGAGAGGGCAGCTGAACTCGAGTGTAATATGTAATACTACCACAAATCTTAATTAATTTTCAAAAAAATACTTGGGGTAGAAAGAGATGCATTTCATGTTATACTTAGCATATTTAAGGTGGTATAAATTTGGTTTATTCAAGATATATGAAAACTGAATTATGTAAAGAAGCATTGCTTTTACTCAATATGCTATCTTTTAAAACTTTCTTTCCAAAAGACAGTCTTAAACAATGGCTTTAAAAGAATATATTAAGATAGCAAAACTCCCCAAACAGTAGAGTCTGTCAAAGTAAAAGAAATTGTGCTATTCCGTAGCATGACAGATCTTAAGCATACACATCTAGAACAACAAAGATCAAACAGTTTGGCTCACCAGGTCCCTTTTCCCTTTCTTCCCACAGCAGATGCTACCAATAGCCATTCAGGCAAATGCAAAACACAACTGACGAAAAATATCGATGCTGATTTGAATCACAAAAATACATATGTATGTACCAAATACATTTCACTTTTGTTTAAGTTTGAGGTGACAAGACATTCCTGGGAAGCAATCTGTGGTTTCATTTTCACATGCAAATATTCTGAAAGCAACATGGCTATTTCCTTCTTCTATTGTGCTTTCACAGAGCTTTTCTTGCCCTCTTTACCAAAAGTCTTAATTTTAACCTTATATATAACATATATTCTTCATCAGTGTATTGCTATTCCTACAGTTTGACTCCAGTTTATAGTTTTTTAATAAAACCTGTATTTGTACTGTATATTCTTTAATGATGTTTAAACTCTTTCCATGCTATAAACTAAGCAATCTGAAAAATCTTTGCTGCAGAATGATTTAAGTTGAGCTTTTTATGTAAAAAATGAGTTCTTAAAAAATAGCAAATAACTATTTGAAATACATTGAGGCAGATACATTATCAGTGGATATATTACTAACATCAAAGAATTTATCATTTTATTCATTACTGTATCTGATGAAATAGAAAACTCCAGGATTGTTTCAGGTGAGGAGTATTTGCATAAGGAACAGTTTATTGGACATTATATCAGAATATTTAATAACAGGTGGGTAATATTTAACATGAAAATGCAAACTTTTCACAAAGAACAAAGTTTAATTAAAATTATTTCTAATTGTTTTGTTATCAACATATAGTTAAAACCTAGTAAGAATTATGTCAAGTTTTAAGCCAGCATACAATGGAAATGTGTAGCCATTCAAATCATGGTACTACTACTTATGTAGTTGGGTAAATTACTGAACTGTCTGTGCCTTAATTTCCTTTTATGTATAAACACTAGCTCAAAAGCATTTGAGAATCAAATAAGTTAATATTTTTAAACTATACTGCAAGTTATAAATACACAGAATTGCTTGTACTTGTTGCTGTTGCTTTCGTCTAAATATAAGAAAAATATTGCTTATTAG
Source organism: Myrmecophaga tridactyla (assembly GCA_004026745.1). Classification (NCBI taxonomy): domain Eukaryota; kingdom Metazoa; phylum Chordata; class Mammalia; order Pilosa; family Myrmecophagidae; genus Myrmecophaga; species Myrmecophaga tridactyla. The sequence continues at coordinate 92,758 of PVIY010001039.1, forward strand.
TGTTGTTTGTCTGCAAAATTTTCACCATAGCATTACAGTATGGATTTGAAACCAATTTCCATTTTCTGCTAAGTATTTTAAACTACTTTAATAATTTAAAGGGCCACATCATTTTCCAAAATATTGACAAGAATTTATTTACACTAAGGATGATTACATTTTGGTTGTTTCAAATCTTTGATAATAACTGATACTCTCAGACTTTCAATGTTTTATCAAAGAGAATTAGGGGAATATGTTATCAGTTATTTGATTTTCATTGGTTTCTAATGAGGATCAGCCTCTTTTCATAAGTCTTTTGACCATTCAAGTTTCCTCTTGGATAAATTAATTATTCAAGTTTTTTTTTCCATCTTATTTTCATTAAATAGGGGTTGTTTATTTTCTTTGTATTTTTTGGTAAGATATCCTATTTATCTTATGGAAAATATTCCTTTTTAAGTTTTATGTCCAGTATTTTCTGTTTTAGGTTGCTATTCAATTCATTTATCTTAGTTGTATTTGGAGGAGAAGAATATGTTAGATTTTAATGTACCCTGTGGGTACTCTTTTTCTGTGTAAAAGTGAATTTACAGTAGAACTCTAAAAAACTCTGTCTTTATCTCTGGGTATGTCTGAATGTTGTACTTTGGCTGTTCACTAAGTTAAGGGCCCCAGCATATGATATATGCTGTTTAAAGTCAAAATCTCCCCCTGGTGACCTCCCAGGACCAGTTGTTTAATAATTGTTTTCAATTGGCATGACCATTTAGGCAGTTTGACTTGACTAAGTGAAAAGAAGGACATTAAACCTTCACAGGGAAATTCTGTATTGAGTTTTTATGAGGGCAAGATTCATTGTGCAATAATTGGTAGTACACTTGGAAGACAAAATTCATCTATATATGAGTATGGACCATGCAAACTTGACCTGGAAATCTCTTGGTTCCCATTACTTGTCTATACTCTTTTACTCTTGTTGTGCTCTATCCTTTGGCTTTAAAATAGTACCCTTAAGTGAGTGTGTTCTGTGGAACTTGTAAGACCTTTTAAATATTCATATTTGTGGAATTTTTGCAGTGGAAATGAGAATGGTATATCTGAAACTACCTCTGACAGTGTAATTTAAATAATCATGCCTGAGGCATAATTTGGAAGAAATAAAATGAGTGCAAGAGGAGGCATTACTGTTGCAAAGTTTACTTCTTTGCCAACCCTGGGTTTATAACACATGAATGTGGATCCACTGACAGAGAAAAATCATATTATTGGGAGCTGAAGCTCAGAGATACAGTCCTGAATGGATAGATAAATATATTACAAAACAAATTCAAAATGAAGGGAAGTCGGCTAACATTGTGATGCTTACTTTTATATACATATGTCTTGTTTTGCCTGAGCTTCTATCACAAATACTACAAATAGATTTTGGCCTAAACAATAAGAATTTATTGATTTGTGACCTTAAGTCCAAAATTAAGCAGCAAGGCTTGCTTCCTCCCTGATGACTGAAGCTTTCTAGTCCTGCCTGCTGCTTCCTTGGGCAGAAGTCTGTAGAGGCTCAATTAAAAATGGCATGAAAGTAAAAAAGAGATAGGTTGAATAACTACTAAAATTTGAATGGAGCATATCTACGAGAGAACAGATGGTCCAGTTGTCCTACTAACTACTGGAACTATGAAGAAACTATGACAAATTCACTCAATTTATTCTGACCTTGATATGTTTAAATTTTAAACTGTTGGTTACATAAGAGTCTATAATACATTCTGAGTCAGTGCTAATTAAAATAAGAGAGGGCTAAGATTCTAAGTGATTAGAGGGTAAGGCTCTCTAGGTAAAATCCGCAGTAGGGGATCCAAGGACACTTACATTGGTATAGGTAAAATTGCCAAGGGCTAGTGAAGAAAGTTTACTAGGATTGCTAGATAAGGCATTCAGTGTACTGTCCTATATAAACCTGCTAATGAAAATTAAAAGATAAAATTAAAGAGATATAGGGATGTGTGCTGATTTGAAGCTATTATGTATTCCAGAAAAGCCATGTTTTAATCCTGATCCTTCTTTTGGGTATAGCCATTCCTTTTAATCTTGATTCAATATTGTAGGTGGAAACTTTTCATTAGATTATCTCCTATAATCCTTTTCATTTCAGTGGAATATGTAGCCATGTTCACCTTATTTCTGATTTTCATTATTTCTATCCTCTTTCTTTTTTCTTTGCCATTGTAGCCAAAGTTTGTCAAGTTTATTGATCTTTAGAAAGAGCCAAATTTTGGTTTTGTTGATACTCTCTAATATGTTGTGGTTCCATTTTCATTCAAGGTATTTAAGATATTTCCTAATTTAGGAAATCCTTAAGATATATCCTAATTTAGCTTGTGATTTTATCTTTAAGCCAACAGTTGTTTAACATTATGTTGTTTAATTTCCACCTTTTTGTGAATCTTCCATTTCTCTCTGTGTTATTCATTTGTATTTTCGTTCACTTGTGGTCAAAGAACATACATTGAATAATTTCATTTTGTTTTAAATTTGTTGTGACTGTTTTGGTGACTTAACATATGGTCACTCCTGGAGAATGATTCCTGTGCACTCAAGAAGAATGTGTATTCTGTTGTTAAGTGAAGTGCTCTATTTTTGTGTGTTGGGTCTAATGGTTTAGAGTATTGTTCAAATTTTGCATTTCCTTATTGATCTTCTGATCAATAATCATCCTATCTATTATTGAAAGTGGTGTATTAACATCTCCTACTATTAACATACAACCATCAATTTTTCCCTTCAAATCTGTCAATATTAGCTATATATATATATTTTGGGACTCTGTATTAGGTGCATATATATTTATAATTGTTATGTCTTCTTGATGAATTGTCACTTTCACCAGTTATAGTAACCATTTCTTTCTCTCATAAATTTTTTTGACTTAAAGTCTATTTTCACTGATGTTACTATAGCTACTCCAGACCTTTTTTTTAGTTACTACTTGCCTGGTATTTTTTTCTATCCTTTTGCTCTTACCTTACTTATATCTTTGAATGTAAGGTGAGTCTCTTTGCAGAGAGCATATAGTTGGGTCATGCTTTTTATCTCTTCTGCCAACTTCTGCCTTTTGACTGGTTAGTTTAATCCCCAAATATTTACCGTCACTACGGATAATTCAGGACTTTCTTCTGCCATTTTTCTATTTGATCTTTGTATGTCTAAAAACTTTTTGCTCCTCAATTCTTCCATTAATGCCCACTATTACGTTGACTTGATTTTTTCCACTTTGCCATATTGACTGCCTTCTCTTTTCTATCTGGATATATTTTTCATCTATTTTCTTTGTGGTTCCCATAGAGTTAAAAATTATCATCCTATATATAAGGCAAACATAGTTGGTTTGATACCAGTTTAACCACAGTAACATAAATATATACTTTTCCTATGCTCTTCTGTAACTCCACCTTTTTTTCATACTTGTTATCACTTATACTTTTGTACATTTTATGCTATAACCCATTGATTTATCATTATTTTTATGCATTTGCATTTTAGCAACTGTAGGAAGTAAAAAATGGGGATATACATATATCTATATATAATAATACACTAAAATAATACTAGCATTTATAATTACCCAAATGGTTACCTTTATGTTTTTTTGAGCCACTCACTAGTGTTCTTTCTTTTCAGACTGAAGAATTAACTTTAGTATTATTTAGTATTGCTTCAAGTGTGGGTATAGTAGTGATGAACTCCTTCAGCTTTGTTTATCTGAGAATGTCTTAATCTCTCCATTTTTGAAAGAAAGTCTCACCAGTTATAAAATTCTTGGTTGGCAGTAGCTTTCTTCCAGCTCTTTAAGTATTTCAACCCACTCCCTTCTTGCCCCCATGGTTTATGATGAGAAATAGGCACACAATCTAATTGAGAGTCCCTTGTACATAACACATTGCTCTTCTCTTGCAGATTTCAGAACTCTCTTCTTGTCCTATGCATTCAATAGTATGATCACTATATGGCAGGGTATGTTTTTAATTCATTATTATCCTCTTTTGATTTTTCATGTGCTTGGATATGTTTATTCACATCTTTTGCTAAATTTGGAAAGTTCTCTATCATTCTTTCTTTGACTAATCCTTCTGTCCCTCTCTCTTTCTTTTCCTCCTGTGATTCCCTTAATGGAAACATTGGTGTGCTCAATGGTGTCTCAGAGGTAACAGGCTATTTCTGCTTTTAATAATTGTTCTTTCTGCTCCTCAGCCTGACTCATTTCAGGTGACTTGTCTTCTAGTTCACTGATTCTTTTTTTTGCCAGCTCCATTCTGCTCTTGAAACCCTTTTAGGAGCTCTTTATTTCAGTTATTATTGTCTTCTACTTCAGTAGTTCTGTTTGGTTCCTTTTGAAAATTTCTATTTCTTTACCTAGATTCTCATATTGAGCATTCATTCTTTTCCTGATATCTTTTAGTTCTTTCTCTTTATTTTCCTTCATTTCTTTGAGCAATTTTTATGATCAACTTTTCAAAGGCTTTGTTCAGTATTTTTACATTCTGCTCTTCTTTGCTGGTGTTTTCTGAATGTATAACCTCTTCCTTTGAATGGGCTATTATTTCCTGTAGTTTTCTTTGTCTTGTACTCTTTTGTTTCCTACTGCACATTTGAATATGCTTATTCTGATATTTATTCCCTGAGATGTCTGGGTTTGTTTGTTTTTTAATTCACCTGGTGATAAAGACATGTTTTTCTAGAGCTTTAGCTCTCCTATCAAGAAGGTCTGCCTAAGATGAATGAAGTATGTAAAATTGTTCTTGTATTTCTGGGCCTGTGTCTTTGGCCAGGGTTTTGCTTATGAGTGGTTTTAGAATTCCCTTGTTTACAGGAGTTTGGTAGTCCCCTCTGTTTCCTGGGAGACAGATACCTCTCTCCTAGGTGTGCAAAAGCCAGCAATCCATTGTCCCAGATTGTCAGCCTCTATAGTTTCTTACTCCACTTTTGTTGTCTCAATTTGCTTTTTCCTGGGGGACAAATTTTAGGAGGAGTAACCTGCCAGAGAAATATTTCCCATGTCAGTCTTTCCTGAACAAAACAGCATCAGAGACTCACGAAGGGGGTCAGAGAACTCCAAAATGCTCCATGGAGGGATCAGGAAGAGCACTAAGAGCTATCCCATGGATGTCCAAAGCTGAGCTTTCCTGGCATGTCCAGCAAATGTAGACCCTCAACAAACTGACACCGGCAGCCCTGAAGCTATGTAGTACTTATAAGTCTCCTCACCCAATATGTAATAGTGAATTTTAATAGTCTTATACCTATTAAAAGTGATTGAATTTTTAATTAAAACCTCCTCATAAAAGGCACCAGACCCAAATTAGTTATATGGAAAATTATACCAAGTTCTTAAAGAAGATTAATGCAAATTTTATACCATCTCTTTCGGAGAACAGGATGGATAGGAATGCTACCTAATTCTTTTTACATAGCTAGCATTATGCTGAGACTAAAATCAGACATGCTGATTTATCTCCAGAGAGAAAGAACAGTAGACCTAGAGCACTCATGAATATAAGCATAAAGATCCTTTAAACATTAGCAAATAGAATTTTAAGAAACATATTAAAAAGAATTATCCATCAAAACAAAGTGAAATTTTCCCAAGGATTCATAAATGATTCAACATTTAAAAATCAATAAATTCAAATCACCACATTAACAGGCTAAAGAAGAAGGATCACATCATCATAAAAATAGATGCAGAAAAATCACGTGACAAAATTCAACACCCATTCATGATACAAGCTCTCAGACAAAAAAGAATAAGGGGAATTTGTTCAACTTCATCAACAACATCAGCAAATAACCTACAGCTAACTTTACATTTAATGGTGAAAGGATGTATGCCTTCCCCATAAGATAAGGAAACAAGGCAACCATATCTATGTTCACCGTTCTTATTCAACAAAGTGCTGGAGGTTGTAGCAAGTGCAGTAAAGAAAGCAAAGGAAATTAAAACATATATATATATATAATAATTAAAATAGTAAAATTGTCTTTATTTTTAAATGACATGCTTGTCATTGCCAAAGATTCACAAAAAAAAAAAACACATAGAGCTAATAAGTAAGCTTATCAAAGTTGCAGGATACAGGTAAACATACAAAAAGCAATTGTTATTTTTGTATATTAATACTGAACAAATATACACCAGTGTTAAAAATACAATGCATTTGTAATAGTACAAAGCTTGGAATAATTAGCTGTATATCTAAAAAATGTGTACAAAAATTATATGCGGAGCATTGTTTAGAGGCACTCTTTCGTTGGATTAAATGACTCAAAATAGTATATATGCTAATCTTCTGCAAATTGTTATGCAATTTTAATAAATCCAACAGGCAAGTTATTTTAAAATTCATATGGAATGGCAAAGAACTAAAATAGCTAATTTTTAAAAATAATAAAGTAGGAGGAACAAAACTTATTTTTGCAGAGAAGAAAAGGCAACTCAATCAAAGATAGCCTTGTCAACAAATTTTGGTGGAGATAAAAGGAAGCACCACTGCATAGATTTTTGAGATTTTGTGGGGGAGACAGGAAAATGCATTGGAGGTGAATACAAATATTTATATAAATTTCTTCTCTTCTATATTTTTTTCTGTGTGATCCTATAGTAGCAACACCTGGATTGTATGTAAGAGTTCTGAAGGAAGAATCAATTGATAAATGACATCATGACAATCCCTCTAATTACTACTACTAGATACCATCGCCCAAAATCTAAGGAAATGATGGGATCACTTGTACCTTATCCTCACTTGTCTAATCTGAGCATTGATGATTCTTCCAGTTTATGAGATTTTCATATGAGTTTATACTTCTTAAACCCTACTCCATTTATCTGGGAAATACTTGCAAGATTTATATTGCTGCCAGCTGCATGGGTCAGACCTTTTACTGAACTTGATGGTCCTACCTAATGGGCTGTATTTGGTGAAAATTAATGACTAATAGAGAGAAAGTGGAGTTATCACATATGTAAATGTGCTAATAATGAGTAGCACAAAAAGGAAAACTTATCATTTTGGTGTCTCATGACAGGCTGATGAGCTAGAGAGTATTCTCTCTTAACTATCTGGATGTCCATAAGGGTAAAGTTTTCTCCCTGGAGAAACCTCCTCTGATTGAAAATGAAAGTCCAAGATGGGAGTCGGTACATTTGAAACTCATTATATATGGCTCATTAATGTAGTGTATCTTGATGACACTAGCAAAACATTTTGGATGAACATTTCAAATAATATTAATATTGCTTCATCTATTGATTCTCATTTGCAGGTTATAGTCACTAAAGAGGATCTCTTTGGGGGAAGTAATATGTGGAACAAACCCATTGAATTTGCTCAAAACATAGCTTAAATCACCGTATTACTTTTAGCCCAATTAATGGCTTATTCAGAAAGAAACCTGGATACAATGACATAAAATATCTATTGTGTGTGTGTGATATTGTATTGTGTACTTTACTGAACATAGACCATATTTTTCTGTTTAAAGGGCAATTTTCCAGGTAAAGAATACTTGAGAAAACAGAAATCAATGTAAACTAAAGGGTGACTTGGTGGTTCACATACTTGCTATTTATAGTTACAAAATCTGCCTTTGAGAAGCCATTTGAAATAATATCAATTTTTGGTGCCTATAATGCATAAGACTTTGTCCTGGAGAGTACAATATTTTGGGTCCAAAATATAAATTCAAATTGTACTTATAAAATAAGCCGTCCATGGCAATAACACTTCTGATGGATAAAATGACATTGACCAAGGTATTCTAATTTAAAAGCCCTAGAAAAATTGACACAGGTCTAGGGGAAGAGCTGAATTTGCCTGTACTAAAGAGATATAAACTGAGGAAAAAATATTATTGGACTTTATTGACCATTTAGAAGAGAATTTATTTCAGGAGGAAGGTAAAGGATGGTAATCAGACTGGAAAAATTTTACAGTTTAGGAAATTAGATTAAAAAAACCTCAGTGTATAAACAGCATTCTAGGGGGAAAAAAGACAGGAGAGAAGATAAACACATTCATGAGGAAATGTTAAATATTTTCCTTTGGATAGAAGTACAGGTAACTCAAGGACAATGGCCTGGATCTTAGCAGCAGAAGCACAAAGAATACAATTATGGGGAAATTATGACCCATCTAGTCTATGAAAACTCCTAAATGGGGAATGTAATTTGCATATATGTTCCCAAACTGCCAAGGCTCCATGCATAAATAAACACAAGATGTACCTAATAGAGTAAGTAGTTAGTCTGAATTAGAACTCTGTTAAACCTAACTAATATTTTACCTCTGTGTGTGTGTGTGTGTGTGTGTGTGTGTGTGTGTGTGCGCCTGTGCGTCTGTGTTGGGGCATTACAAAATAATAAGGCTTATTGTGAAACTATGTCAGTACAAGCTTGTAGTGTGAAACACATTATATAGCTATGCCTCACAAGACACTTTGAATCCAGAATCACTTAAAATGTTCCTTATCTTAAACCACAATTCATAAACCACATTTGCTATGTGGGCAAGGGCTGATTTTGTAAGGAAGACCTACAAAAAGACTACTGTAAATACATGACTAATTTTGCTGTGATTTTACTTTAACTCATAATATGAATGCTATTTAGTGTAGAACTTTAAATAATTGGTGTAATTGGTAAGATTAAAATGACTGATTTGCCCATACGTCATTTGCTAATGCAAAAATAACTACTATTTGGCACTTTTCCTTTTTTTTGTTCTTTAAATGTTACTGTTCTAGTTTGCTAACTGCCAGAATGCAATGTACCAGAAACAGAATGGCTTTTAAAAAGGGGGAATCTAATGATTTGCTAGTTTACAGTTCTAAGGCTGAAAAAATGTACCAATTAAAACAAGTTTACAGAAATGTCCAATCAAAGGCATCTAGAGAAAGATACCTTGGTTCAAGAAGGCCAGTGAAGTTCAGGGTTTCTCTCTCAAGTGAGAAGGCACATGGAGAACATAATCAGGGCTTCTCTCTCAGCTGGAAGGGCACATGGTAAACACAGCATCATCTGCTAGCTTTCTCTCCTGGCTTCTTATTTCATGAAGCTCCCCGGGTGGCGTTTTCCTTCTTCATCTCCAAAAGTCACTGACTGGTGGACTCTCTGCGTCGTGGTGCTGCAGCATTCTCTGCTCTTTCCAAATCTCCTTCATTCTCCAAAATGTTTCCTTTTTTATAGGATTTCAGTAACCTAATCAAGACCCACCCAAATGGGTGGAGACACGTCTCCCCTAATCCAGCCTAACAACCACCTTTGATTGAGTCACATCTCCAGGGAGATGATCTAATTACAATTTCAAATATACAGTACTGAATAGGGATTAGAAGAAACAGCTGCCTTTACAAAACAGAATTAGGATTAAAACATGGCTTTTCTAGGGCGCATGCATCCTTTCAGACTGGTACAGTCACAAAACAAACAGGAACAGGAATTGTCATGAACAATTTATAATTAGAAAGTCTTGGTCAACTGTAAGGTGGTTAACTTTATAAGACAAAGTTAACTTACAGCTGAAGAGGTACCCTCATCTCCAGGAATGCCTGGATGCCTGGTTTTGATTTTTGGTCAAGATAAGAACAGTGGAATTTATGGCAGGCTGATTAAAGTGCAAACTTATCTGGCTACCACCAGAGTCAATTTGTTTACCAGTTATTTTCAATGAGCACAAATTAAACAGCCTGTTTTCACTGTGTAACCAACAATCCCACTGGGACCTTCTGCCTTGAGCACCTCTAAAGTTAAGGCTCATCATATAGATAGTGGTTGAATCTGGAAATAAGACCTGTCTGAGTGCACATAAGAGTGTATGTGGAGCAATTGTTCCTGGAAGTCTCTGAGACATCCAGTACTTACCTGTACAGTCTATTTTTGGCAGCACCATATACTCTGCCTGTAGATTAAAGCTTTACAAAATAATGCTCTGTAGAGTCTTGTAAGTCTTTTTAAATATTTAATTTTATGAAAGATTTTCAGATCTCATATCTCATTCAGAGTGGAAACCTCAACCAGCTATCACTTTGGTTAACAAAAGAAGTGTATTACAAGGAATCGTAAAAGAGTGAATAAGTCTTTTCTAAAAGTATACAATTACAGTAGCCCTCCATCTTGTTAAGTCTTTTACACAGGGCACTTAGTAAGGACTGGTGGGTAAGTTAGGAACACCTTAGCAGCCATATCCCAGCCCTCACCTACCCTTGCCTTTTCTTTTTGAACAGATTGATCAGTATGTTTTCATATCACAGCCCAAGAGGGATGTCAGGCCTACTGGAATGGCATGTCAGTAACTTGAGCCCCAAAATTGGTAACAAGCAGCTCCAGCTGCTTGTCAAGGCAGGAACTCAGCACAAAACTTGCTTCACACAAGCTTTTGACTCAGTGGCAGGACCCCTTCCCTGAGGGTGTAAAAAGCTAACCCTTGGACGGCACATATGTCCTTCCTCCATGATTGAAGTGGGATATGAAGGAGCTGCCACCTGCCACCCTTGACCCCAGCAGTCAGCCTCTCCAGGAGACCCACCATGATGAGACCCTTTGTGCTGTGTTGACAATAAAGTGGCCATTTGCTGAAAGTGTTTGTTGTGCCTAAGACTGTTTTCCCTTGGCACACCATGTAGTAAATTACTTCACAGGGGCACAGCTGGATTATAAGTGTCCTCAAAAGAGGCAGGCAAGAAGATCAAACTCAGAAAAAAGAGATGTGACAATGGAACCTGAGGTTAAAGAATGCTCTTTAAAGATGAAGGGCCATGAACTAAGGAATTTGGATGTTTCTGTAGTTTACTAAAGCTGAAAAGATGAAATATATCAGAAATGTGTTGTCTTTTCTAATAAGGATTTATTAACTTACAAATTTACAGTTTTGAGGCAGTGAAAAATGTCCAAGTTAAGGCATCAGCAGGATGATACTTTCTCCGTGAAGAAAGACTACTGACAATCCTCAGCTGCCCCATGGCCAGGCACATGGTATTATGTGCTGGTTTCTCCCTTCTCTCCCAGGTGTTATTGTTTCCAACTTCTGGCTTCAGCATCTTCCTCTTTGAGCATATGTGTGTGTCCCTGTATCTTAGCTTCTCTGGAGCTTTTTTCTGTGTATTCTCTCTGTCATTTATCTTCTTACAGAGGACTCCAGTAAAAGGACTAAGACACATGGGGGACATAACCTCAATGGAAATAACCTAACCAAATTTCCTGCCCCCAAAAGGTCTACATCCACAGGAATGGATTAGCTGATCTTTTCTGAACATATTTTTGGGGTACAGATGACTTCAAACCATCACAGCTGTCCCCTAGAAATTAGAAAAATAACTAAAGAAACATTTTTCCATGAAACCTCCAGATTAATTGCAGCCATGTGAACACCTTAATTTTAATCTCATAAAACTCATTTCAGATTTTCAAACTCCAGAATATGTAACAGAATAAATTTAAGTTATTTTAAGCAACTAAATTTGTACAAATTTATTACAGTAGCCATAGGAACCAAACAGTAACCAAGTTAAAACAACACCCAATTTATAATGCAGCTTCATCCCAACAGGTTCACAAGAGTAGAATCACTAAACAAACAAAGGCAGTCACAGATATAAGAAATGACTAGAATAAATGCCAGGAGGATTATTTGAGATTCCTACCATTGAGAATCTTATGTTACTCTGAGGAAGGTGGTAAGGCTTATGGTAGAGAAAATAACTCTCATACCAACCAGAAATGTTTTTACAGCCTTTGTGCTAAGGGGCATTATGGGAAGACTGGGGTCACAGGTGTCATTCTATCAGACATTGTTTTCACTTTTAGATTCTGCCTTCTAAGGTATACAGGACAGTTGTTCTGCCAATGTTCCTTTCCTTATAATTTTGATAGTGTGGTTTTATAGACTAGACATAGAGTGGTCCTTATTCTTGGTTTAGTTAATCGTCTAATCTGAAAACCTATTAATTGGTACATAAGTTTTCATTTTCTTTGACTCTATCTTCAAAGTGTTCAACAAGCGCCTGTAATTCAGCATGGGAGGGGGCAGAATTCTATTTTATCTCTTATTACTACTGGACGGCTTAAAATATCAGCAAAGAGAGAAGAAAAGGTCTGTGTGATATCTTCACATTTCTGGAATGTGGTAGTGTAGTGGGCTCTGATATGGATACCCTGCTTTCTCCCACCACCTCCAGTTACTGGACTAAAATTTTGAGCAAATGCTTTTGAGATAAAACCCTCAGATACAGCTGCTGAAATGTCTTGCCCAATTTTTACAGCCATTTTATATGCATCCATGGCCAAATTTTGATTCATGTATTTGATAACGTTTTGATAATTCATTCTGCTTTTTCTAATCAAGTGGTCACATCTCCAGTATGTACAAAGTGTCAAACCACTACTAAATGTCCAAGACATAGAGAAAAAGAAGCAGTGCACAATAGAGATAGAACTTGTGGAATGAGGAAGAGTTTACCAATATAGGTTTGGGTCAGCATAGAGCAATGAGAAATTAAGTTTGAATTTTAGAAGTTCTGCAATGTCATTAGTCATTTCTCATGAGTCCTTAAGAAAAATAATTTTGGAACCTTTCTATCTTTTAATGGCCTCTTCATATCAACCAAACTTTGCTGATCATTGAATACTTGAAATATTTGAGTCTGTTGCTCCACACAAATGGATTAACTCATTTATCCCAAATTCCACAGATTGGACCCTAGTGTTCTAAACTGTCCTTCGTAGAATCCTATCAGAGGTATGGTTATTTATTGAAATTACTGCCAACACCTTATGGTTTATTGAAAGATTGGTAATTGCCAATATTCAAATTAAGAGAACAAACAACATACAAATAAGTTCCTGAGATTCTTGGCACTACTCTACACTTCATCTATAAAACAACTGAGCAGTGAAACAAAGCAAATCAAGAAACAATCCAATTACAAACATAAGTAAAAATAAAGTTTTAGTTGCATTTTTAAGCAAAGGGAGCAGTGCTTGTAAAGAGCAGGATATATATTAGCTATCGAGTCATTGGAACTCTGAGGAGCGAAATGTGAAAGATTTTCTGGAACATTCTGTCCCTGTGGAAGTGGCCCATGGTGAGCAGTAAAAAGTCCAATCCTGATCTGGCTTACACCATGAAACACTGTGGTAGAAAATCAGAAGGAACATCAAAACCATGTCTTTATTAAAAAAATGCCAGATGTGAGATGTCTCTGAATAAGCTATTCTGACTTGAGAGAAAAAGAAACAGAGAAAGAGAGAGAGAATATAAAGTCTTAGCCAAAGGGGTCATTTCAGTTAGGTTCAGAAATAGTTTATCTTGATAGGTTCTCAGAAGGGGAAGAAATCATTCAATTTAGGTTTATCGAGAGAGAGATGGACAAAAACAGTTAGGAACGAAGATCATTTGCAAGAAGAGGTGGGAAGCACTGGTTGCAGGGCCCAGTTAGAAAATCTCAGTTCTACAGTTTCTCTTAGAGAAATGAATGCTGTTTTAGGGATTTGGTGGGTTGCATTTACCATCTTGGAGTCATGCTTTAGTTTGATCATTTGGTTAAATGAAGCCTGCCCTTCATGATATCTTATGTTCCATAGGTTGGAATGCCTGAATTTTTCCAGTGTATGATAAGGAAAGGAGTAAGAAAAGAAATGAGACAATTATAATAGCTCTGTTATGTGTATCCTGCTTACCTATCCATTAACCGTAATGCCCAGGAGGGAGCAGAGGACATTTCCTCCAGGGCACTTAAAACTGCCTTAGTGGGGAAAGCACGGAATGGATAAGTGGGATACTGGTGTAGTGGTGCTAAAGTGAGTTGAACTTATTTTAGATTCCCTAAAAATTTATATCTACTTCTGAATCTATATAATAGGTCATGTATTACATATCTATTTAGCACAAAAATCTCAAAGTATAGGCCCAGTGGACAGAAATCTAACTTGAGTCGCTGCCATGAAGATTCGCAGCTTCTTCCCCAGTTCTCAGACATAAACACAAGAATGAGGGGAAATCTGGGCCACTTTATAGAAGGATTCTTCAATGTATCAGTGTATATAATGGATAATCCCCCAAACTTCCTCACAGCAACTTATAGTCATCGTTAAACAAGGTGACTATACACTGGGAGGGAAATATACAGATTTTCTGTGAATATTAAAACAGCTGTTAACTGAAACTATTCCTCAAATATATAAAATAATCCCATGCCAGAATGAAAACTTGTATTTTCTTATTTAGATATGCTGAGGCAGGCACCCAATATAATTAAACTAAAATACTAATTTCTAGTAAGACATTATATTCTTTATATTTATAAGTACAAGATAATTTTAAATATTTCTAGATTTAAAGAAAAATGCTGAGATTATAGAAACTCTAGCTAATTCATATTTTTAAGAGAGGAAGAGGTAGAATTTGCTGTGTTCAATTGTTTCTGTTCTTTTCAAGGGCCATAACAATTCAACTTGTATAATCTTTTTATTTTCACATTTTTTTCAGCAATTCATTTTTTTTTCCTTTTGCCTATGTATTTTTTTAACATTTTTGAGAAATCTTCACACACATACAGTCTATATATGGCATACAATCAATGGCTCACAGTATCATCATATACTTGTATATTCATTACCATGATTATTTTTAGAACATTTGCATCACTCCACAAAAAGAAATAAAAAAGAAAAACTCATATATCCCATACCCCTTACCCCTCCCTCTCATTGACCACTAGTATTTCAATTTACCTAATTTATTTTACCCCTTACCCCCTATCATTTATATTTTATCCTTTTTTTTTCTCATCAGTCCATAATCTGGATAAAAAGAACATGAGATACAATGTTTTTACAATCACACCATCACATTGTAAAAGTTGTATCATTATACAATCACCTTCAAGAATCAAGGCTACTGGAACACAGCCCAACAGTTTCAGGTACTTCCCTCTAGCCAATCCAATAAAGCATAAACTATAAAGAGATATCTATATATTGCTTAATAATAACCTCCAGGATAACCTTTGACTCTGTTTGAAAACTCTCAGCCACTGAAATTTATTTTGTCTCATTTCTCTCTTCCCCCTTTTGGTCAAGAAGACATTCTCAATCCCTTGTTGCTGCGACCTGGCTCATCCTGGGAGTTCTGTCCCACATTGCCAGGGACATTTGAAACTCCCAGGAGTCATGTCCCACATAGGGGTGAGGGCAGTGAGTTCACCTTCCTAGTTGGCTTAGAAGCAGAGACCACCTATGAGCAACAAAAGAGATTCTCTAAGGAGTGACACTTAGGTATAATTGTAAGTAGGCTTAGTCTATCCTTTGCAGGAATATGTTTCATAGGGGCAAACTCCAATATCAAAGGCTCAGCCTATTGATTTGGTTATCTTCACTGCTTGCAAGAATATCAGGAATTCTCCAAATGGGGAAGTTGTATTTTTCCTCCTTTCTCTCCAGTCCCCTAAGGGGACTTTGCAAATACTTCTTTATTCACTGGCAAAATTACTCTGGGACCTATAAGGACATCACACTAACCTGGACAAACCAGGAAGATCTCATATCCTATTCATGATTCCATGTAATTATGGTATTTAACTACACTGACTATACAAGTTAAGTTAGGCAATGTACTACCCAAAATATAAATTTTGCATCATGTAAATATTTCTGCCTTTGGTCTCACACAGAAGTTGAGGTTTTAAAATATAGACAATATCACCCTTTCCCCTATATTATGATCTACATTCATTCTATCCAGATCAGCTTTATTCATATCTCAAGTCAAATTATGATCCTTTTTTCAACTTTTTAAACAGTTCCTCAGTGAGGCAGTGCTGACTTTTATAGCTTCAGAGCTCTAACTCTGAGTCTGAGGTGTCATATCAATACCTGAAGTTTCTGGAAATGTCCAGGTTATATATAAACAGCTCCAAAACTCAGAATTTCAAAATAGCTGTTACAACTCCTGAATATATGTGATTGACTGTAAGAGCTTACAATCTAGGACCCTTTACAGTAGGCACCAACCTGATAACCCAAGTTGTTCAGTTCAATTCACTGTGTTTTTATATTGTAGTTAGTCCATATGAGTGAAGCATGATAATATTTGTCTTTTTTGTTTCTGACGGTTCATTAAACATACAGTCCTTAAGATTCATTCACATAGTTGCATTTCTCACAACTTCATTCCTTCTTGCAGCCACTCAGTACTCCAGCATACACACCGCAGTTTCTCCTTCCTTCCCTCAGTCATTGTATCCTGAGGCCACTTCCATCCATTGTGAATCTGAACACCACAGCCATAAACACTAGTGGGTAAATGTCCATTCCTGTGTCCACACTCAGTTATTTCAGGTATATACTGAGCAACATGATTGCAGGATCATATGGCAACCCCACCAACAGCCTCCTGTAGAATCCACACACTGCCCTCCATGGGGCTGCATCTCTCAGTTTCCTACCAACAGTGCATCCTTTTCTCTGCATTTTCTTTAGGACTTATTTCTCTCTGTTCATTTTTAAACAGTTTTATTCACACATCATGCAATCCAACCTAAGTAAATACACATACCTTCTCCTCCATAATCTATACGAAAACATTTCTTTTTCTTTCACAAAGAATCCATACCCCTTCCCAATGTTCCCTGCCTGTTGGCACTCAGTTTTGGTATAATGCCTTTGTTACATTCAGTGGAAGCATATTACAATGTTACTGTTGACTGTAAACCCCAACTTGTATTGACTACATATTTTTCCTGTTTACCATCCATTTTCAATACCTTGCAATGTTGACATTCATTTATTCTCCCTCAGACTAATACGTTTTCTTACTTGCACATTTAATCACCATCATTGTCTACTCTAGGCATGCCTAAGTTATATCATCTCAGTCTTTATCCTCTATTTACTTTCTGTTTTCATATGTGCCCCAGCCCTCCTCCCTCAATTATACTCACTTTCAGCTTCATTCAGCAGACTTATATCATTGTGCTACAATCAGATGATTTTGTACTATCCATTTCTGTATTTTTACAATAAGTCCTGTTGCACAATTTGTATTCTTTCAACATCAACTGGCAAATCTCTACCCTATTTCTACTCCTGATAACCTGTGTTCTTAACTTCAACTCTCAAAGTTCACTCTTAATGTTAGTTCATATTAGTGAGACCACACAGTATTTGTCTGTTTGTTTCTGGACATTCTTAGCATAACGTCCTCAAGGTTCATCAACATTGTTACATGCTTCATGACTTTATTCTGTCTTACAGCTGTGTAATATTCCATTGTATATATATACCACAGTTTGCTTAGTCACTCATCCACTGATGGATATTTGGGATTTTTCCATCTCTGCCAATCATAAAAAAGGCTACTATAAACGTTGGTGTGGAAATGTCTTTTTACATCCTTGCCTTCACTTCCTCTGAATATATATACCTAGCAATAGCATTGCTGGCTCATATTGCAATTCTAAATTTAACTTCCTGAGGAACTGCCAAACTGCCTTCCAGAGTGGTTGCAATATTTTACATTCCCACAAATACTGGATAAATGTACCTTTTTTCTCCACATCCTCTCCAGCTCTTGTTTTTCTTTTTGTTTTGTTTTGTTTGTTTGTTTTTTTGATAATAGCTGTTCTAGTGGGTGTCAGATGATATTTCATTGTGGTCTTAATTTGCATTTCCCTGATAGCCAGTGAATTTCAGCATCTTTTCATCTGAACTCGTATGATCATAAATTTAGTAACTCATGTGCATTTAAAAATAAATATTTTCTAAATATGATGTAATTCTTCTCACTTCAATATTCTTAATGTCTTCTAGAAAGCCTCAAGTTTCTACTGCTATATTCCTTATATATAGTTAAGTATATTCCTTTAAAGAAATAAACAAACCATTGAAGAAATGCAAATATCACTGTGACAAAAAGACATGTAGCATAAGAATGGAAAATGAAATTTACATGCAATTTGTGTGCAATTTACTGAAACCTGTATGATGCCTTACAATTAGCAGCCGTTCTGGTTCTGACACGAAAGCCTAAAAATCTCTTCCTAAGATTTTGTGCACAATAGATTTTGAAATGTTCCTTTTCAAAATACAATATGACTTAAATTTTCATATAACTTTTATTTTCCAAAACAGACCTCCATGGTTTTAGAACACTTGATTTTTGTACCATTTCTTTGCCTTTATAACTTCTAAAAATATCAATAAAGCAAATTCCATGATGCACTATCAATTTTTATTCTTAAAATAGATATTACATTTAGTACAAAATTTCAATATGCAGATATGGTAAAGTTTATCTAGCAATATTTAAAAATGCCTCTTCATTATTTAAAAATTGCATAGAAATAAATATAATTTTTAAACATGTATTCATTAATTGGAAGAGAGAAAGTTAAAAGCAAGGAAGGAGTCTCACAATGTCATTTAATCTAACAATTCATCTCAACTTTCTTCTTACTTGGTCTTTTAACAGCATTTGACTAAACTCTTGTTTCTTATTGGTTTGGTTTTGTTCTTGATGTATGGCATGCAAACCTTTTTTTTTTTCCCTCCTATTTTAAGACCCATCCCCTCTGTCACTTTTGCTAATGTACAGACATTGGAATGTTCCAACTACTGGTTCTAGAAATTTTTTTTTCCTTATTTATACTAACAGATAAATTCATTCAGCTTTATAGTTCTATGTGCCAATGGTATGCTGATATCCTGCATTCATAGCTCTGACCCAGACTTTTTCTCTGAAAAGCAGACAGATGTTACACTTACATAACTATGTGAATGTCTACAAGGCATCTCAAGTTGAATAGATTTACTCTTGATTTATTTTTAATCATATATTAGTCAGCATTCTCTAGAGAAACTGAAATAACAGGACTTATCTGTAAATATGAGATTTATAAAGGTGTCTCACACAGCTGTGGGAATGGAAGGGTTCAAAATCCATAGGGCAGTGAAGCTGGTAGGTATGGTAAAGGTTCTGGACAAATTCCACAGGAGAAGTTCACTGGCAGAAGAAGCAGTGAAAAAGTGTCTCTTCTCCCTTAAAAGTCTTCAGCTGATTGGATTATCTCATTTGTGAGAGAGATGTGTGATTGGTCACAGACACAATCAATTGACTGATGATTTAATATACAAGCCTTCCAGTTTATCAACCAGATACAAAATATCCTTCAGCAAAAAAAAAAAAAAAAAGGCCTGACAAGAAAACAGGGCATCATCATTTGGCCATGTAGACACCAGAACCTAACTAACCATCACAGTCCACTCCTTGTTAACTTGGCAGCTATACACATCACCTTTAAACATATATAACTTCCAAATAGATCACAATAACAGTTGTGTTTTTGTTGGTTTCACCTAAAATATTGAACTCTCTTGCACACAATTGGAAATGTACTACATTTCTCCAGAATAGGGTGCAAGGCACTCTTAAACTTCAAATCCCATGACTTAAATACTATAACATGAAGAGTACAACATGTCATATGATAAGGGGAAAACAAGATATATGCTTATGTACAAATGCAACCATACTCAGCAAAACAGGAAAGGAATAGTCATACACTCACAGTCTTCATTTCTGCAACTGGTCACACAGTCATAGTTCATATTTGTCACTACCTTCTTCTACTACCCACTCAATGTCCCCATTATCCTCAACAAGCTCTTCATCTGGCCATTGTTCTTCACCAGGTGGGGTAATCAACTGGAACCGCACATGCGCACATCACCAGTCATATATTCAAACTCTGGAAAACCACTTACCTGAATTTCCCCAGGCCACATCCCAGGCTACATCTGCACTCAGCCCATGTGGGTTTAACACCAACCTGCTGCCATAGATCTGCACATGCGCACAAAGGGCTCCATGCCCTAAACCAACCTACCAGACCCATGCACCCACACAGCCACATCTTCCCTGGCTGCTGGGTGCCCATGTTTACAGGCACCAGAGTAGCATTCCCAAGCTATGCCTATACCTGTGCTGCAACACATTACTGCACTGTTGTGGCCCACCACATGTCCTGCATCCTGCTACACATCTATCCCACATACACAAACAAGGCTTTAGACTATTGAAGGAAATCATCTTCAAAAGTAAATCAATCTATGGGCTGACCATGGTGGTTCAGCAGGCAGACTTCTTGCCTGCCATGCCAGAGACCTGGGTTTGATTCATGGTGCCTGCCCATGCAAAAAAAAAAAAGTAAATCAATTAAGATACTTACATGTGGTGAAAGCAACAGAACATCACAAAGCATCATGATGCAGAAAGATATAACCCAAACTAACAATCAAACTAAAACACCAGATGTTGAAACAACAAATCAAAGATGATCACATAAATCTGCTAAATAAAATAAATTGGATGGCTAATGATATAAAGAGATCAAGAAGACACTAGAAGACTATAAAGAGAAATTATTAAAGAATAAGTTGAAAAATAGCAGATATCATAGAGATTAAAGATTCTCTAGACAAAATAAAAAACATACTAGACACACAACAAAAGATTTGAAGAGGCAGAAGAAAGAATAATCAAACTAGAGGGCAAGATAACTGATTTCTAATACTCAAAGCAGCAAATGGCAAAAAAGATAGAAGATAGTGAATTGGATCTCAGGGAAATGATGGACAAAACAAAGCACACAAATAAAACAATCTTTGGTGTCTCAGAAGGAGAAGAGAGGAGAAAAGAGCTAGAAAAAGTAGTTGAGAACATAATGGGGGAAAACTTCCCAAATCTTACAAAGTACATAAATATATAAGTCAAAGAAGCTCAACAAACTCCAAATAGAATAAACCTAAATATCCCTTCCTCAAGACACATACTAATCAGTCTGCCAAATGTTGAAGAGAAGAAGAAAATTCTGAAAGCAGCAAGGGAAAAACAATCTACTACATAAAAGGGAAACTGCATAAGACTGAGTTCAGACTATTCAACTGGCACCATGGAGGAGATAAGGCAGTGGTATGATATACTTAAGATTCTGAAAGAGAAAGACTTCCAGCCAAGAATTCTGTACACCGCCAAATTGTCCTTCAAAACTGAGGGAGAGTGGTGTAGTGGCAGAATTCTTGCCTGTCATGCCAGAGATTCAGGTTTAATTCCCAGAACCTGTTTATGCCACAAAAACAAAAACAAAAACAAAACAAAAAATGAGGAAGAGATTAAAATTTTCACAGACAAACAAATCCTGAAAGAAAATCTGTCAACAAGAGACTGGCCCTACAAAAAATATTAAAAGGAGTTCTGCCAGTTGAAAAAAATAATAATAAGACAGGAGAGGGCAGTCTGGAGTGGGGCAAAGAATTGAAGAGTACCAGTAAGGGTAACTTAAAGGCTAAAAAGAGAGAGAGAGAAAAGAATATATGCATCTGTTCTAGTTTGCTAGCTGCTGGAATGCAATATACCAGAAACAGAATGGGTTTTAAGAAGGGGAACTTAATAAGTAGCTAGTTTACAGTTCTAAGGCCAAGAAAATGTCTCAATTATAACAAGTCTATAGAAATGTCCAATCAAAGGCATCCAGGGAAAGTTACCTTGGTTCAAGAAGGCCGATGAAGTTCAGGGTTTCTCTCTCAAATGAGAAGGCACATGACGAACACAGTCAGAGTTTCACTTATCTGGAAAAGTACATGGTGAACATGGTCAGGGTTCCTCTCTCATCTGGAAGAACACATGTTGAACACAGCATCATCTGCTAGTTTCTTCTCCTGGCTTCCTGTTTCATGAAGCCCCCTGGGAGACATTTTCTTTCTTCATCTCCAAGTGTCACTCACTGGCTGGTGGACTCTGATTCTTGTGGCTATGTCATTCTACTCCGCTTTCTCTGAATCTCTCATTCTCCAAAATGTTTCCTCTTTTATAGGACTCCAAAAATTTATCAAGACCCACCCAAATGAGTGGAGAAATATCATCACCTAATCCGGCTTAACAACCACTCTTGATTAAATCACATTTCCAGGGAGATGATCAAATTACAGTTTCAAATAAACAATATTGAATAGGGATTATTCTGTCTTTATGAAATGGGATTTAGATTAAAACATGGCTTTTCTAGGGAACATACATCTTTTTAAACCAGCAGAACATCTGAGAAATAAAATTTAAAAAGTAAGATGTTGGATTCAAGAAATGTCTTTTCAGTAATAAGTTTGAATGTTAACAGACTAAACCAACCAATTAAAAGATACAGATTGATGGAATGGATTAAGAAATATAATCCAGCTATATGCCGCTTACAAGAGACTCATTTTAGACACAAGAATACAAATGAATTGAAAGTGAAAGGATGGTAAAGATTTTCCAAGCAAGCTGGAACTAAAAGAAAGCAAAGTAGCTATACTAATATCAAAGAAAATAGACTTCAAATATAAAGACATCATAAGAAACAAAGAAATACTCTATATATTAATTAAAGGGACAATTCACCAAGAAGAAATAACAATCATAAAGTTTAAGCTCCTAATCATGGAGCACCAAAGTACACGAGACAGATATTGGCAAAGCTGAAAAGAGTGATAGATGTTTCAATAATAACAGTAGGAGACTTCAATATATCACTGTCCTCTATAGATAGAACAACCAGATGGAAGATCAATAAGAAATTGGAGAAGTTAAACAACTTGATAAATGAATTAGACCTAACAGACATATATAGGTTATTGCACCCCAAAAAACCAGGATATACATTCTCCTCTAGAATTCATGGAGCATTCTCCAGGATAGATCATATGTTGGGGCACAAAACAGGTCTTTATAAATTTTAAAACATTGACATTATTGAAAGCACATTCTCTGATCACAATGGAATGAAGCTAGATCTTCAATAATCACTAAAGGATGAGAACATTCACAAATATATGGAAATTAAATAAAACACTCTTAAATAACCAATGGGTCAAAGAAAGAATTGATAGAGAAATCAGTAGCTATCTGGAAATGAATGAAAATGAGAACACAACATATCAGAACGTATGGGATGTGACAAAGACTGTACTGAGAGGGAAACTTATTGCCCTAAGTGCCATATTAAAAAACGAGAGAGAGGGGTGCAATGGTAGTTCAATGGAGGAATTCTTGCCTGCCATGTGGGAGACTCAGGTTCGATTCCCAGCCCATGCACTTCCCAAATGAACAAACAATAAAAACAAACAAAAAACAAACGAACGGAATTCAACAAATGGTGCTGCAAAAAAGGGAATACTCACATCGAAGAAGAATGAAATGTGACTCCTACCAAACAGCATACAAAACAGCAACAATGGAAACAACAATGAAGGAGCAAAAATCGAGGACTTAGGAGCAGACCTGGAGGAACTTGAGAAAAAACAGAAAGTTAACTCCAAAGCAAATAGAAGAGAAGTAACAAAGATTAAATCAGATTTAAATGAATGAGAGAACAAAAGAACAATAGAAAGAATCAATAAAATCAAAAGTTTTTTTTTTTTTGAGAAAATCAATAAAATTGATGGGACAATAGCAAGACTGACAAAAGAAAAACAAAGAGAGGATACAAATAAACAATATCAGAAATGAAAAGGGGTGCATAATCACAGATCCTGAAGAGATAAAAGAAACCATAAGAACAACTATATTCAACAAACTAGACAACTTAGATAAAATGGACAAATTCCTGGAAGCACACAAACAAGCTACACTGACTCAGGAAGAATAGAAGATCTCAACAAACCAGTTACAGGTAAAGATATTCAATCAGTCATCAAAAATCTCCCTACAAAAGAAAAGCCCAGGGCCAGACGGTTTCACAGGAGAATTTTATCAACCATTCCAAAAAGAACTAACACCAATCCTGCTCAAACATTTCCAAGCAATTGAGAAAAAAGGAACTCTACCTATCTCATTTATGAAGCTAATATCGTTTTAATACTACAACCAGGTAATGGTGCTATAAAAAAGGAAAACTACAGGTCAATCACCCTAATGAACAAAAATTATCAACAGTATAGCAAATTGAATCCCACAACGCTTTAAAATAATTATACACAATGACCAAGTGGGATTCATACCAGGAATGCAAGGATGGTGCAACACAAGAGAATCAATTATTTAATGAAGAAAATTAACAAATCAAAAGAGAAAAATCACATTACCATTTCAAATGATGCTGAAAAGCATTCAACAAAGTTCAACACCCTTTTTTGATAAAATCTCTTCAAAACATAGGAATCAAAGGTAACTTCCTCAATTTGATAAAGGGAATATATGAAAAACTGATAGGCAGCATCATACTCAATGAAAAGAACATGAAATCTTTATCCCTAAGATCAGGAATGAAACAACGATGCCCAGTATCACCACTATTATCCAACATTTTGCGAGAAGTTTCTAGCTAGAACAATCAGGCAGGAGAAAGAAATAAAAGGCCTCCAGAATGAATAGGAAGAAATAAAACTTTCATTATTTGTAGATGATATATTATGTTTGGAAAATCCTGAGGAATCTACAGCAAAGTTACTTGTGATAATAAACAAATTCTGAAAGGTGGCAGGATATAAAATTAATATGCAAAAATCAGTAACATTTATATATACAAGCAATAACCTAACTGAGTAGTCACTTAAGGATAAAATTCCATTCAAAATAGCAATTAAAAGAAACAAGTACTTAGGAATGAACTTAACTAGGGACATAAATGACTTGTACACAGAAAACTACATAGCATTGCTAAAAGAAATCAAAGAAGATCTAAATAGGTGGGAAAGATATTCCTTTCTCATAGTAGGAAGGCTAAATGTAGTCAAGATGTCAATTCTACCCAAAGTAATCTGCAGAGTCAATACAGTACCAATCAAAATTCCAACAACTTACTTTGAAGACTTGGAAAACTAGTTACCAAATTCATCTGGAAGAACATCTAAAAGCATTCTAAGAGAGAAATACACTGGGAGGATTTAACACTCCCTTAATTTAAAACCTATTATAAATCCACAGAGGTCAAAACAGTGTGATACTGGCACAAAGATAGAAATATTGACAGTTGGAATCAAATCAAGAGTGCAGAAATAGACCACCAAATCTATGGTAAACTGATTTTTGACAAGGCCCCCAAATCCACTGAACTGGGACAAAATGGTATTTTTAATAAATGGGCATGGGGGAACTGGATATCAATAGCCAAAAGAATTAAAGATGACCCCTATCCTATACAAAAATTAACTCAAAGCAGATCAAACACCTAAATATAAGAACAAGCACCATAAGGCATCTAAAAGAAAATGTATGGAAGTATCTATAAGACCTAGTAATAGGAGAAAGCTTCTTAAACTTTATATCCAAAGCACAAGCAACAGAGGAAAAAATAGATAATTTTTTTCTATTTATTTTTTTGAACTCCTCAAAATCAAATGCTTCTACTCTTGAAAAGACGTAGTCAAAAAAGTTGAAGAAGCTGCCAAGGCAGTGAAGTGCTGCCATGTTGGAGACCTGGGTTTGATTCCCAGTGCCTGCCCACGTGGAAAAAAAAAAAAAAACGTGAAGAAGCTGCCAACACAATCGGAGAAAATATTTGGAAATCACATATTGGACAAAGATTTGATATCCTGTATGCATAAAGAAATTATACAACTTAACAACAAAAGAACAAATTACCCAAGTATAAAATGGTCTAAAGATATGAAAAGGCATTTTTCTGAAGAGCAAATACAGATGGCTCAAATGCACATGAAGAGATGTTCATTTTCATTGGCTATAAGGGAAATACTGATCAAGACTACAATGAGATACCACCTCACACCTATAAGAATGACTGCTATAAAACAAACAAGAAACTTTAAATGTTGGGAAGGGTGTGGAGAAGTTGGGACCATTATGCACTGCTCATGGGAATGCATAATGGTGCAGCCACTATGGAAAACAGTTTGGCAGTTCCTTAGAAAACTATGTGTTGAGTTACTCTATGACCCAGCAATAGCACTAATTGATATAAACCTAGAAGACCTGAAAGTAATGACACAAACACACTTTTGACACTAATGTTCATAGCAGCATTATTCACAATCACCAAAAGATGGAAACAAACCAAAGGCCCATCAACAGATGAGTGGATTAACAAAATATGGTATATGCACATGATGGAATATTATGCAGCAGTGAGATGAAATGACATCCTGAAGCACATGACAAGATGCATGAGCCTTGAGGACATAATGCTGAGTGAAATAAGCCAGACATAAAAGGATAGATACTGCATGATTCCACTTTTATGACCATGGTAAAGGTAAAATCAGAGGCTTATCATACAGAATATAGGGAACTTATACATAGAAACGAGATGGGTGAACGGTTAGCTAAAGAGGTTGAACTCCAATGTAAGGGAAACGATAGACATGAAGACAGCTCTCTAGTGAGTCAATAAGTAATATTACCATATGGTAACAAGATCAAAAGGGGTTGTATAGACCTATGTGTCCCACTGCTTAACACTAGAAATACAAATTAGTTCTTGCAAGAATTACTTAAAAGGTATGATTCATGTACAAAGAGTGCTTAAGTCCAGGATATAGGGGGGAAACTGTTATTGCAAGCTATGGTCTGTGTTTAAAAGGAAAACATCAGCACTACCACAGCAACAGCAGAGGTAAATAATAGGGAGAGGGACAAGTGTTAAGAGGAAGTTTAGGCTTCCTATTTGGTGAGGGTGTGTTTATTGGTTATCTTCCTCTTGGGAATAATGAAATTATCTAAAATTGAGAGTGTTAATGGACTGTGTACCTTGGGCATTATATATGATGCCTACTGAATTCAGGTGGTTGAAGGATACACTGACTGTGAAGAAGATTGGTGAACAATGGTGCATACATATGATCAAATATTGTGCTGCTAGAAAAAGGAACAAAGTTCTGAAGCATGCAACGATATGAATAACTGTGTGAGACATTTGGTAAGGCAGAGACAAAAGAACAATTATTGTATGTTCTCCTTTAGAAAATGCTTATCAGAAAACAGGGGCCTAGATTGTAAGGTCCTATAGCAGACGTATTTAGTCTGGAGAGGTAATTATTATTTCTGGATTTTGAGAGACTGTTATATAGATATATATAGATAGATAGATAGATAGATAGATAGATAGATAGATAGATAGATAGATAGATAGATAGATAGATATCGATGGCATGGGAGATGACTCCCAGGGATGAGTACGGCCCTGGCACCATTGGATCAACAATTCCTTCCTGACAAGATGGGGAAAAGAAGTGTAACTAATAAAGTATCAGTGGCAGAGAAAGTTCAAACAGAGTTGAGAGCCTCCTTTGGAAGTTGCTCTCGCGCAAGCTTCAGTTAGACATTTCTACCTATAATAACTTGCCAAACCCCAACCAGGAAGTTTCCAACCAATCCTAAAGACCACCTAGAGCAATATATAACATTCCACAAGGGTTCCATGCACTAGAATAACTTTCTAGAAACCTACAGCTTCCAGATAGGTCCCTGAACCAGATAAGTCCTAAAGGGTCCAGCTCTGCAGAACATCAGACAGTTCATTCTCCCTACCCCATAATATTGTCAAACCCTTCCAAACATGAAAAATTAGAATGGCCATAGCCCAAACACCCCTAAAGAGAGGGATAGAAAGATCAAAGGTGATGGTGGAGTTATACAGAGAAGGTAAGATTTAACAAATTAATATGATTGCTGAATCATTAAATTGATATCTCTTTTAGTCTCCAGTATCTTAAAGTAACTAGAGGTAAAAACCTAAAATTGTGGAATTGTAACCCATGCCAAACTCCGAAATATGTTCTACAACTAATTGTGGTGCTGTGCTTTGAAATTAATTGTTATTTCGTATATATGTTATTTTTCACATGCAAAAAAAGTCGGTTGTAATGATAAAAAAAATTATTCCTTCTAGACTCCTATATTCTGGAGCAGCTAGAAGGAAAATCTTAGAGGATCATATGGTAGCCCATGACAAACTCTGGAATGTGTCCTGTAACCACTTGTTGAAGAGCACTTTGAAAACTATTGTTTCTTTCTTTCTTTGCTTTGTATATATGCTATATTATACAATAAAAATGTTAAAATAAAATACCATTCCACCGTTCTATCAGCCCAACTACCTTTGGGTGATGGGGAACATGGGAAAACCAGAGGATTCCATGAGCATGTGGTGCCCATTCAAGTACTTCATTTGCTCTGAAGTAGATTCGTTGATCAGAAGCAATGCTGGTGGAATACCATGACAGTAGATAAGGCATTCTGTAAGTCCATAGATGGTAGTTTTTGCAGAATCACTGCATGCAAGGAAGGTAAACCCATATCCAGAGTATGTGACTATTCCAGTTAGAACAAATCACTATCCCTTCCCTGATGGTAGTGGCACAATATAATCAACCTGCCACCATGTAGCAGGCTGGTCACCTCATTGTATGGTACGTTATCAGGGACTGAGTGTGGGTCTCTGCTGCTGGAAAACTGGTCAGTAAGCAGTGGCTGTAGCCAGGTTAGCCTTTTTTTTTTTTTTTTTTTTAATTTGCATATGGGCAGGAGGCACCAGGGATCGAACTCCAGACCTCCAGCACGGCAGGTCGGAGCTCTGCCTGCTGAGCCACGGCAGCCGCCCTCAGGTTAGCCTTTGTGAGTGGAAGTTAATGTTGCTGCCGTGCATAACCACCATTCCTACCACAATACCCACTTTGTTCATGAGGCCATTGAGGAATGGCAGGAGTTGCTGAGAAAAGATGATGACTTGTATCCACAGGATCATTCATCTTATCCAACTTGATTATTAAAATTTTCCTCTACTAAAGTTACCCACTGGTGATCAGTCACATGGGAAACAAATATGTTTATATTCTTTGCGCACTCAGAAAGGTCTATCCACATACCTCTTCCCCAGACAACTTTGTCACTAATTTTCCAATCATACAACTTTCAAATTCCTGACCTTCCAGCCTAATCATTAGCATCGGCTCTGAGCCAGTATACAAACACACCACAGAGCAATTCTTTTTCCAAGTAAAATGAACAAATAGGTGCACTGCTTGAAGTTCCATCCATTGGCAGGATTTGCCTTCACCACCATCCTTAAAGACATCCCAAAATGTGGTTGAAGTGCAGCAACTGTCTGGTTCTGTGTGGTCCTTGTATATCATGCAGAACCATCTGTAAAAAAGCCCCAAGTTTTCTCTTTCTCAGTCAACTAACTGTTTGGAACTCCCTAAGAGGTCATAGTTCTGCATGGGAAAGAGAAGGTAATATGAGAGGTGTGGGGGACATGGGCACTTGGACCACTTCTTCATATAAGTTAATTCTGCTTTCAGGACCTGCTTGAGCCCTATCTCTTAGGTGCCATTTCCATTTTATGATGGAGTACTGCTGTTCAGACCCAACTTCATGGCTTGGTGGGACAGACAACACCCAGTTCATGATAGGCAACTCAGGTCTCATGGTAACTTGGTGACCCATGGTAAAGCAAGCAGTCTCTACTAAGACCCAATTGCAGTCTAAAAGCTGTTTTTCAAAAGGAGAGTAGTTATCTGCAGTAGATGTTAAGGCTTTGTCCAAAATCCTATGGGTCTGCATTGGGATTCTCCTATAGGAGTCTTCCAAAGGCTCCAGACAGCATCCCCATTTGTCACTGACACTTTTAGCACCAGTGGATCTGCTGGATCATATAGTTCAAGTGGTAGAGCAGTTTGCACAACAGCCTGGACTTGTCACAGTGCCTTCTCTTGTTCTGGCTCCCATTCAAACTTAGCAGTTTTACCTGTGATTTGGTAAATGGACTCAGATAGCACATTTAAATGAGTAATATATTACCACCAAAATTCAAAGAGGCAAACTAGGGGTTCTACCTCTTTTTTGGCCTTAGAATGTAACAGCTTATCTTTCATGTTAGAAAGGATATCATGCCCTATACTACTGGATACCTAGAAATTTCACTGAGGTGGAAGGTCACTGTATTTTTATTGGATTTATCTCCCATCTCTGACATGCAGGTACCTTAATAATAAGTCTAGAGTAGTTGCTACTTCTCACTCACTAGATCCAATCAACATGATAACATCAATATAATGAACCAGTGTGATGCCTTGTGGGAAAGAAAAATGATCAAGATCCTTGTGAACAAGATTGACATAGGGCCAGAGAATCCATATACCCCTGAGGCAGGACCATGTAGGTATACTGCTGGTGTTGCCAGTTGAATGCAAACTATTTCTGGTGGTCCTTACTAATAGCTATTGAGAAAAACTATTTGCCAGATCAACAGCTGCCTACCAGGCACCATGCAATGTCTTGATTTGCTCAAGCAATGATACCACATCTGGAATAGCAGCTGCAATTGGAATCACCACCTGCTTAAATTTATGATAATCCATTGTCAATATCCAAGAACCATCTGTTTTCTTCACAGGCCAAATATGAGAGTTAAATGGGGATATGATGGGAGTCATCACCCCTGCATCTTTCTAATCCTTAATAATGCCACTAATCTCTGCAATCCCTCCAAGAATACAGTATTGCTTCTGATTCCCTATTTTGCTAGTTAGGGACAGTTCTAGCAGAACACAGAATGAGCCTGGGGACTTGCTGGACCCACTGTGAAATGAACCTGAGCTAAAACTCTATCATTCACCTGATCTCCATAAGCCCTACTTGACTGATGGACCAGAATGATGTTTGGGTCTCCTGTAATAAGTATCACTTCTTAGCCAGTGTCTACTAATCCATTAAATATCTAATTATTTCCTTTTCCCTAATACACAGTCATCTTGGTAAAAGGCCATATATCTCCATGAGGAAGGCTGGGAATGAGTCGGTGTAAAGTTGGGGCACTATAAAAGGGTCCTTCCCCAAGTGTACCCAGCCCTCCTCTCAGTCAAGGGGCTCTGGGTCTGTAAACTGTCTCAAGTCTGGGAATTGATTAAGTGGCTGTGATTCTGTTTTTATAATTCAAGTTAGGCTTCTGTCCACTTGACCTAGAATTCTTCTGTTTATGCAACTCAAACAAGAATTTAGTATGCCGTCCATCTATTTTACTTTTAGGTGCCCCATGATTTATTAGACAATGCCACAATTCTCTGCTAGTCAGATTATTTCTACTATTGCTTTGTGTCTGCTATGCATTATGGTGGCCATGCATACCTTTTCTATGGTGGCTAACTGTCACCATATGGCTTCTACCAACTCAGGATCTGATCATCCCTATTATGCTTACTCACGCAGTTCTTTTGAAGTATCTTGTACCTCCTCATGGGTCACACATTGTACCTCAAATTTTGAGACCTATTGGAATTTTAGTCTAGTTATAGGTTTGAAGAAAGAAGGGTGGTGGGGGTAGAACATTAAAGGAAATAGAAGTGTCTTTCAAGCCAATTACCTCAGGGTATTCCATTGCAGTTTCATCTGATGAAATAGGATTAGTTGCTCCAGAGAGAGGAAGGAGGGCTGTTTCCCCAGGGGAAATGATTACAGGTTTCCAGGCACTAAATGTTAATCTGTTCTGGTGGAGTTGTATGGCAGACTTGTCTGGGCAGACTGGAGGCCAGGAAGGTGTTTCCTCAAGACAGGTTGGAAGTCAGGGAACTCTTTCCTCAGGGCAGTCCATTAAAGGTCTATCTAGCAAAGGCTCAGCAGTTTCTAAGAGTTCCATCCCCCATGGCCATCATTATTAAGCCATATTCCATTCTTTTGCAATCAAAGCCCTTACTTTAACAAATGACACTTTGCAAGATTGAGATTCAAGTTTATGTTGCAAGTCTGCTATTTGCACAATGAGCCTCTTGTGTGTAGTTTCAGTGATCTTAAGTCTGCGACCACAGGAAATAAGACCTTTCAGGGCACACATGGGAAATTTTACACCATCCATATGGTGCTTATTTGCAAATTGGAAGGCTTCAGCTCATCCCCTTGCCTCATCACTTTATCCAGAATATCTAACAATAACCAGCCAACACCTCCTAATTCCACAAAACTCCATAAAGGTGTCAAAAACACTCTCACCAAGAGCCTTCCCTCATATAAGCATAAATCCTCAGAATTTAATGGCAATAATTTTTGTATTTCTCTTGCCAACTCGCCCCATGGACTGTCAGTACCATCTTGATTATTGTAAACAGACTCATTAGTGCCTTTGTATCTAATCAGAATAGAAAAACAATTGTAAAAATCCATTTTTAAGATTCTGTTTCTCAAGAACCACTTCTGGTAGCAAGCTATATTAGTTAGGTTTCTCTGGAGAAATAGAGCCAAGAGGACAGTTCTGTAAATATGAGATTTATAAAGGTGTCTCAGGCATCTGTAGGAATGCCTGAATCCAAAATCTGCAAGCTGTGAAGCGGGCAGCTCTGATGAAGTGTCTGGATGAACTCCTCAAGAAAGGCTACTTGGTGTCAAGTTGACACCAGAATCTAACCATTAAAATCTCCAAAACTTATTTTAGCATACCTCTCAAATAAGTAGCTTCAAAATCTCACCTCCAGTTGCTCACTGGAAAAACTCATTGAAATCACTGATAAACATTCTGTCTTTTTCCACCTACATGCTCTTCATCAATAATTCTGGTTGGGTCTATTTTTATATCTTGACTTGGCCACCTTTCACCATCTCTCCTTAATCTAAATCATAAAATTCTGTCACCTGGATTACCAGAGTATTTTCCTCAGTGGTCTCCCTTCTCCTTTTGTTTTCTTCAGTCTTTTCTCAACCCAAAACTATACTTATCTATTTAAAATACAAATCACTCCTTACTCCAGGCTTCACCAGTTTCTGCTCATCTTGGTCAGAGTAAAATTCAAAGTTTATTCACCGCCTCAAGAGGAACTATATGATTTGGCATGCTGCTATGCCTCTGATCATCTCTCCATTCACTCTGTTATTCATTTTTTTCTAGGAAACAGACCACTTTGATGTTTCTTGAAAGCTCTAAACATGATCCTATCTCAATAACTTGGTATTTTCTCTTTACTTGACTTGAAATGTTACTTCTATTACTTCCGAGATTTTTGCTTCCTTACTTCTTTTAGGATTCAATTCATTTTCTTCTAACTAGCAAAGCCTAGCCATATGACTAACCATAAAAGAAAGTAAACACATTGCCTTCAAGTACTCTCTATATCCTCACCCTATTCTATTTTCCCCTTAGAACTTATTTCTCATTGACATAGTGTATTCAGTACAAGATCACAATAGACATTTTACGAATGAATGATATTGAAAAGCAATTAACATCTGTCTGGTTACTCACAGATTTAAGTTTTGTGTCTGTTTTTTATAAGTTATAATGACAATGTAGAATCTTATATGCAAAGGATATTCAAATTAATTTTTTTAATTTTCATTACAATTCTGGCATGGAGATAGGTATAGCATTGTCATGGCTATATCAATATTGAGGGAAAGCAGAAATTAAATAATTTAAGTTCTCATAACTTATTTGTAGGCTAAAGATGCAAATGCTTTTTAATCTGACTATATTAAGTCCATTCTTCCTTTTTTTAGATTTTCAATTATGGATTTTGCTTCATGAAACTGCAACCATAGTTGAGTACCTTGTTTCCAGGCCACAGTAATATTTAATTATCTATTACCTTATAATTTACCTCCCTATGACCTATGAAGTGTATCTGTAAATGCCTGATTTTTAAAGTCTTATTTTATTATGAAATATGAGCTAGCAGGAATATACATTTTCCAAGAAGTAAGATCAAATCTGAGGGACAAAATTTCATTAATTGTTTATCAGAATAATCTGTGAGTTACAAATAAAAAATACATAAAGAAACCATTATGTAATTAGGGGATTTTTCTGAAGAGTAGAGACTTTATTATATTCTTTTTCATTTTATGAAAGCATTTTACTGTACTCATGAAAAGATACATACTCATTGGAATGAATTTAAATAATATGGAAATATATAAAAATGTACAAATCCCTTTATCTGTGAAGAAAAGAATAAATCATAACAATAACAATTTATCATTGGCTTAAAAATATTTGACATGTCATTATCTCTTAATGAGGGGAATACTCTTTCATTAAATCAGCATATTAGTTGATAGACACTAGAACCAACAGTGCTGCTGTCTACACCTTAATTAACCATTGATAGAAATTATACTAGACTTTTTCTTTCCCTAATTAAGCTTACCAAATTTTTGTTTTGCTCTAGACAAATGCTGATATCAGATAGGTGACAGTCATGTCTAGAGTGATAGAATGATAGCTGATTTGTAATTTGTCCCAGAAGATCCTGTTAAAGTGAACATAACAATAAATTCCAAATACACTAGGATACATAAATAATATTTTATAATTATGGGTTTTTGTTACAGAGCAAAATTTAATAATACAAACATTGGTAGTGATTTTTTAAAATATTAACAAAGAGTATTAAATGGCAATAAATACTATAAAGACACTTATGAAAGTGCTTGTATTGAAATCATTGATAAACAAGTCAATTCATATTATATAAATTGAAACCTGCCTTGAAAAACAAACCATGATGACTACAAACTCTAAGTACGTATTCTTTAATATGTGAAAGATATTTAAATTCACTACACTGAATTGGTGAAGAAATAATTTCTGAATAATAGCTGTTCATGCTTTTTTTATTTTGGGGGGGTTAAAATCAATTTAAATTATATTTGATGTATTCCATTAAAATTGCAAGGGTGTGATTACCCTAGATTAATCTGCATCCAAAACATAAACAGCAAAGGTAAGAAGTAGATGGCATTATAAAGGATAAAGAACATGACCTTTTAAAGCCAGAGCTGGATTCCAAAATCTCTTCTTACCTTTAGTTTCGCTATGATATCTCACCTGTCAAAATACTTAAGCCTGTTTCCTTATTTTAAAAATGGCGGTGTTGGCAATAAATGTTGCATGGTTCAACTGGGAGAATAGAACGGACTGTCAAACGTTAAATACATAATGGGAGAACAAATATATTGCAGGAGGTTTTTAAAAATGTCATTTTCATTATTTCACCCCAACTCTAATTTTATTCATTTAAATACTAAATTTATATATCATTCATACTTGACCAAAGGCAATATTGTAATTTGTTCAGGTAATAGCTCTTTAATAATTTGCTTTGTTGTATAAATATTTGTTCTAAATTAGGCTTTTTATTAGTACTTTTACATTCTTTAGTTGTATGTCTCAAATAATTTTTTTGAAATATTCGCTTTTTATTTTTTCAAATATCAGAAGAAAATAATTAAGGTGTGTAATTAATCAACCTATAACTACTTTACGTATAAATTT
This sequence comes from Myrmecophaga tridactyla, assembly GCA_004026745.1. NCBI lineage: Eukaryota > Metazoa > Chordata > Mammalia > Pilosa > Myrmecophagidae > Myrmecophaga > Myrmecophaga tridactyla. Next base: position 128,032 of record PVIY010001039.1, read on the forward strand.
TTTAAAAGTCCCATTTGCATGTGAAATTTTTACATGAAGATTTAGAGACACATCACTATAGGGATTGCTTTATATGCTTAAAATGCAACAGAGAAGAAACAGATTTTATTAAACTCATTGAGACATACTGTTCCCCTGTTAGTAAAAAAAAAAGTTTAATTTTCATCCATTTCTGAAAGTTTACCAAAAGGACAATTTTAAAGTTTTTAATTGAGTATATTAAATTTAGAATGGAAGGCATAAAATATGGATATGTGTGTAACACTCTCTAAGTTATTCTTCAAATTCGTATGGAACAAATCTAGATACCTTGTCATCATCTGAGAATGATGACATCATCTGTCTCCCAACCCCCTTTTTCATGACACTAATTTAACTGTCTGATTTCTCTGGCTCCTCTCTAACAATCTTGGGTTCTACATATTTGCCTTTCCTTGAAAACTCATCCATTATCTCTATTTCCTCTAATTCCTTCATTGATGGTAATGATGATGATGATGATAACTATTATTTTAGCACTTCACTATATGAAAGTCACACTTAGGCATTATTCTGAGATCATTGCATATAATTTAGTTCTCACAGCAGTTCTATGAAGTAGTACAAATATCATCTCAACATTTGTTAAAATGGATGCCCAGAAGGTATAAGCATCTTAGCCAAGGAGTCTCAAATATAAAATGGAGATGATGAGATTCACCTGTAAATAGACCAGCTCTATGCTTTTCTACCATCTAACTGTAGAAAATAATCTAGACATTATCTTTCATCCACATATTCCTGTATTTTCTTAATCATACAAAGGTTTTATAATGAAATGTATGTATGAAGATTAAATATAGAGGTCTTTTAAGGTTTTTGTCCCCCTCTTTCTTCTTTCCCAATGTTGGGGGAAAAAATCTTTTTAAACCAATTCCAAATTACCCCATTAGGTTTTATTTTGCTATTCCTAATGTTTCTTTTCACAACTAACCAAAATTTAAAGCATCCTCTTCTTGTTTTCCTGATATCTGTATTTGGTTTTTTAAATCTGATTTTCATCTATTCCTTCCCTTTCTTTCTGATTATTCAAATCCTTTTTAAATATTTCCAGCAGCAACATGTTATTTACTCCTTGAAAGACCTTTGGCCATAAAGATGAAAATATTATCCTTAGGCTTCAGAGGCTTTCAAAAATGTTTGCATCTGTATAAGTTGTACTTAAGTACAATTTTGTAGTTTCTTTTGTTCTTTATATCTATCCACCATCACTTTGACTTGGTAACTCAATATATCCCTGATCCTTACACAGTCACATTGGTTCTTCTTAAATCTAATTTTGAGAAGTATATATTGTCCTTGATATCATCTTAGAATCATTATAATCTGGAATGTAGATTTAGACATTTTAAAAAAAGGTAATGCCTGGCCACAAATTTAGTATATCACTTTTAGAAACAAAACCATATTGATGATTCCCCCCAAATTACAAATTAAACAGTGTAGTTTTAGAATGGGGGTTTATAAATGAGAGACAAAGCAAGTTTCATCTATGCATCCATTATCTTCTAAATTAATGCTACTACAAGTGCTCCTTTTGAATGAATGGTTACAGGATAGAAACTAACATGAGGCAGGAGGCAATTATCATAATTAATTAAGATTAATGTAAGAGCAATATTGATGGCAAGTTATGCTTGTTTGCTACTAGTCTCATTTGAATGAGATATTCAAGTCCGAGCTTTCAACATTATAAAGTGATGATAACTGAAATCTCACTTCTTACTTCTTCACTACCCATTTTGTTTTCAACCAATAAGATCAGAATTTCATCCTCATGACTCCACTGAAATTATCTTTGCCAGATCACCAATATACTTTTAATTGTCAAAAAATGTCATTTTTCAGTCCTCATTTTTTTTAACTGTTCAGTAGTACCTGATATGGTTTATCCTTTCCCCATCTTTGAGAAAAACTCTATTTTCTTCTTTTTTCACTGGCTACTTCTTTCAAGTTTAGTTCCCTCCTCTCTTAGCCTCTAAATGTTGGCATTCCTTGGGACTTGGCCATCTACTCTTAGTGCTAGGTGACAATCATATCCTCATAATTTTTAATAACATCTATAAAACTGGTTCTTCACCTGAACTCCAGCCTAAATTAGCCCACTTACTAATGTGCAATATATGTAAACTTAACATTAAAACAACCTTGTATTTTCCTCCTGATAATTTCTTCTTATAGTTTTATCTCAATGAACAGCCATCCTTCTTTTATTTATATGCCTTGTGCAGTCTCTTTTGGCTCTCTGAATCTGAGTCTTCCATATCAGCTCTATCACAAACATCTTGGCATAAGCAATTTCACTTACCATGTGTGGGACCCAGAGTAAGAATAAAAATGGGGTCCACATGTATGTAAGTACTTGCAAAATGCAAATACAGTTTTGCTCACAGTCTGGCCTGCTCTTCTGTAACAGGTCCCAGTAAGTAGGCCTCTTTCCAGGTATTTCCAGGAAACTAGAATGGCCAGGAAAACAAAGGAGTTGCTTTCTTCCTGTGACAAGCCCTGTTGCCTATGAGTCAGCTAGCGTGGTGACAAGGATGTGCTGAGAAGGCAGTGCATGCTAGAAACTGAGCTTGGGGTCCAGCACTCCTGGGATATGACTGGATCATTTCAAATTTGAATTGAGAACTCAGCAAGTCAGACTCCTTAAGGAACCAGGATAGGATGGCTTTTAATAACCTAATCTCAGCTCACTCAACATTTCCAAAACAATAGCACCCAGCAGAGGGGAGGAAGAAAGGAAGATTTATCTAGAGAACTGGATGGCCCAGACATCTTTTCTGGATGGCTTGTTTTCTTTCCTACCTGTACTTATTCACATGTTTTTGGTCTCCCTGCATCCTCTGACCCCATGAACCAAGTCCTCTCCAAGTATCCTACTTTAAGCATATATAATTCATTTGATTAGCCACATATTTTCAATAAACTTTCTTAAGAGAATAAAACACATATATGTTTGTGTGTCAGTGTTAGTGCTTTGTACAGCCCTCCAAAGTGAGAGACTGAGAGCTCCAGGACATGGTACTGGTCTTAGCTACCATCATCAGGTTTCTGTGCTGTTTCAGTAACTCTGGCCATCACTTTTGCCTGTGAGCTAATTGCATTCTCACAAGGTCATATGACACATTTCTCACCCATACTACTAACCCATTTTTTTTAAAGATGAGGGAAATACCTGAAAAAAACAAATTATTCTATTCAAGAAACACATTCTATTAAACCTCCAAATAAAGTAAGTGGGAAAAAGAACTGTTAAATTGATGGAAATTTCCCAATTTGTTTAAAAATATAGTATGCTATTTAAAAAAAAAATTTTCCCTGAAAGGACATTTGTGAAAATAAGAAATATCTCAAAACTTTTGCAAATTATGGCTCTTTAAAAATGGTCTATTTGGCAAGTATTTATTTATTTTTCATTCTCACTTTTCACATTGATTTTTCAAAAACAGTTATTTTCAGGTATTTCTGTTGAAGCACATGCTGTATTGCAGCCTGTTAAGTAATAAGCTACACGTGCTGCATTATAAAAGCAGTTAAAAAGCATTTCCTAAAGCTGGAACTAAAAGGCGTTATTTCAGGACATGATCTAGCAACAAAATATTTAAAGAATTTCTTTTTAGTTATTTTAGTGACATCAGTTGCTTTTTCCTCTGCCATTGAGGCTGTGTCTGTAAAAGGGTGAAAAAAAGTTTTTAATGATAAATAGGAAAAAAACCTTCAAGACATCATGTTCAGTGAACTAAATCAGACACAAAAGGACAAATACAGGGTGATCCCACTGGTATAATTAGAATAAGCAAATTCATAGAGTCATAAACCAGAATACAGGCTACCAAGGACCAGGATGGGAATAGTGAATTTGTCATTTCAAATGTTAGGAAAACACTTTGGATTAATGAAACTTGATGGTGTGCAAATAAAACACCTGCCCTGAGAAACATGCTAAAGCTTAAAGTAATAAATACCTAAGTACTTAAGCTTAAATATCTTTAGGCTGATCTACAACTTATTAAAAGTTTAGAAAAGGTTTTCCACTGAATCTGACTTTTCTAACTAATGGAATTATTAAAACCATGTTAGTTAAATAAATCCCAGCAGATAATTCATATTTATTTTATGTGCTATTCAAAAGAATGATCTATATTTACATCTAACAGTGTAGAAAATGCCCAGAACATAATGCAATAGGGAAAAGGAAGTGGCAAAGCAAGATGCACAACCAAATTCTTTTTTGTTGGAATATGCTAATCATAATAATACAATATACCTTAATATGCTCTGGGCAAAAAATTAAAAACATATAATGATACTTTTTAAACGCAGGGATTTAAATATAACGTATATTCTATAATATATGTTATATATGTATATGAACACTAAGGAAAATAAATATTTAAATAACACTTGTAATAAAAACAGTGCAAGAAATATCACCAGCATACCTAAAATTTTTAGAATATATTTAAATTTTGTGATTAAATGCTTCATTTTCCCTTTTTATAAACCAAAGTGTTAATTATCTGACCTTATGGAGATACACTCTATTTGGGAAGCAATTTTTGGAATGTTCTCAGAATTCTTGGCAATGCAGCTATAATGTATCTCTCACTGGATTCACATTTCAGGTAACATTAAGTAAAAATGAATTCAGCTAAAATAGTGATTATACAGGCAGACCATATTTAAAAAGGAAACTCACTAATTCATACCTAATAAATAGCAAAGCAGTAGTCAATCAGATCCATTTTACATCATTGGAAAAAAGATTCATTTTGATATATTTGTAAGGACCATACTTATTTATTTATTTATTTTAACTTATGTCCTGTTACATAATGGTCATTTTCAAGCAGTCGTAACATCTACAATGCAGTACTGTGTGCCTAGTACTGCCAAAGATTTTACATATTGTATCACATTTAATTCTCCCATCTACCATATAAGGCCAGAACAACTTTCTGCACTTTACGGTGAGTAGAGAGAGATCAACTGATCTAATTATGGTTATATGGCTAGAAAGAAGTGTACCAGGAGTCAATCACAGGTCTGTGATTTCTAATCCTATTTCGCCTAGCATATCTACTGCTTTGAGTTTTGTTTGACTTTTCAACAGGATAAATCAATATAGGTTAGATCAAGTTAAATTTAAAATAATGATTCTATCTATGTATCTGAATAAATGAAATAAAATTATGTTAATATTTCATCATTTAAAAATGTAAATTACTGCTTCTTTGATACATAAAAATAAAATCCATGTATTTTTAGTTTATAATTAGTATTGAACCCAATTATTTCCTTACAGTATCCTAGCCGCAGGATGTGCTAAGTAGTAGTGACAGGTTCCTGTAATTAGAGTGGAATTTGAATGCCTATAAACACATTTTTAAGCATATCTGTCAAGGTTAAGATTGAAAGATATAGAAATGTAGCATAACCAGAACTATTATGTTTACTAAAGTTGTCTCTTTCCTGTGTTTTTACTTACATTTAAAAAAAAGCAACTACAAAAATAATTAGTTTTATTCTGTTATTTCTCATATTAATCGCGATATCACCTATTTATAATAAAAAAATTAAAATTAGAAGATATAATATATAAAGTACTTATAACAATGTCTGGCATATTGTTTGATTAATAAATTTAAGTACTATTATTATTATTGATGTTAATATTTCTCTGTGCTTGACTTGGTGGTCAGGAGCTAGTAAAATGCTTCTATTTTTGCAAAGACTAGAGTAGAAATTGAATCATTACATTTGTATAAGTCTGAAGGTACTTAAAACATAATAGGTAACTGCTTCAATTAAAAGAATTAGTTTTAGGAAACAATATTTAAAAATAAATACATGTTTATTGTTTCAAACTATAAGAATTTTTTTTCAATCAGAATTTTTCACAGACAGGTCTCTCAACCTGCCCATTTCTAAGAACTGATAAGGGTATATTTCAAAGTTTTGCAATTGTGAATACTTCTAAACTACATAATACAAATTCTAAGTGTTAATGTTACTTTTGGATATGTGTAAAATACAATTATAAAATTAATTTGCTACATTATGATACTTTTATTTTGTTCCATTATATAAATGGGAGAATTAGGTTAACAGATTACTTACAGGCACATTATACAAAAAGCGCCGTCTCAGATCACCTAACTCAATTCAATGTTTTCATCTTCATAGCATGCTTCCTTAGTATTTTGAAATTTATTTATCTATAGCATTCACTGTTCCAAATCATAGCAAACAGTCACATGCAGTAATGTAGTTACTTGATCTTTGGCTAGATCGAATCAGATGTGCTGTAAGTATAAAATACACAGTAGATTTTGCACATTATACAAAAAATAAGAATCTAAAAATATTTATTAATAATCTTTATAATTGATTGAATGTTGGAATAACAATATTTTGGAGAATTGGTTTTAAAAATAATCTTTTTTTTCTTCTTGATGTGGTTAAGAAATTTTGAATTACGTATTGAATAATATCTATGAATAACATTACATTGGGTGGGCAGCATTGATCCATAGAATATATGTATATACCCATGTGTTGTATTTGCTCACATTTATGTATATATTTGCACATACAATATGAAGCACACTTTTAATTCTAAACCTGTTTTATTTAGTCTCTCTATTAAATAGACTTCACAAATGAACTATTTTCCTATTTCGATTATGTTTCTTGAAACGCATATGTATTCAATGATGAAACTCAAAGCACAGTGGTACAAGAAAATGCTGAATAATTCTTTACAATCATAATTTACCACATTGCCTTGCAATCTATTTTCTAAGGATATGTAAATAAAGGTTTTTTGGATTTTTGGACTATGCTTCATAAGTTAAAAAACTTGATTGTTCTTTTTGTAACATACTCATGAATATTTTCCTTTTCTATCTCATTGCCTGATATCTCTTTATTTTCTTCCTTCTGATTTATGAAGCAATTTACCATATACATGTTGTTCAGTGCTTTCTGTCCAAAACCTAGTATACTTTCTAATACGTAGGCAATACGTGATTATATAAATTATATGAATAAATTAATTTTAAATGGATCATTGCATATATCTCTGAAAAATTATTTTGACTGCTTCATTATATTCTACATTACAATTTATTTAATCAGTGCTAACCTTTTTTGTTTTAATATTCATACTTATACAAATGACTTTGCAATGTTTTTCTTTCAGATATACATCAGATTAAATATTCATCAGAATAAATGAATATTTCTATTTATCTTTTCAGGATGAATTTGTGTTAACTAAATTGCAATTCTAAAGGTTACAAAGTTAAATATCAGCCTATACTTCTTCCAGAAATATTAGAATAGCATTCATTTACATTGAAGATACTTGCTCATACTCACATATATTCCTTAAAATGAGAATAGAATTATTTATGTTCATAATTAGAGGAAAGAAAGCAAGAGAGAGATTTCTGCCATTTTGACAATTTTATAAATGTAAAGGAATCTGGTTTAATGCACATGTTTCTAATTATACATAAGTAGAATATATTGCAAATGTTTAAAGGTTGTTTCTGTTTTTCTAGAGAATTTTGTGGACCTGATTTTTATATCTTAGGAATAATAGAAAAAACATACATATGGCTACAATACAAATACTTCAAACTCAATATGTCCATAATCAGAACCAACTTTCTCAATAAACTTGGAGATTCTAGGTGCTTCAGGTCCACAATTGTATTCTCAGGTCATGATGAAAGAATTTTAAATAATATGTTTTAAATTTCTATTTTTATTTCCATGATATTTAAAAAAATATTTTAGATAATGTATCTGAATAATAATAGCCTAGTATTTCAGTTTTTTGTTGCTGGAATGCAATATACCAGAAACGGATTGACTTTTGCAAGTTGGGATTTATTAGGTTACAAATTTACAGTTCTAAGACATGAAAATGTCCAACTTAAACCATCCAGAGAAACATACCTTGACTTTAAAGAAAGGCCACCAACATCTGGAACAATTCTGTCAGCTGGAAAGGTATATAGCTGACATCTGCTGATCCTTGCTACTGGTTCTTTGCTTTCAGCTTCTGATTCTAGTGGCTTTTTCTTTTAGCATCTGTGGGTCCTCATCTAGCTTCTCTGGGCAAACTCTGGATTTCCTCTCTTATTTTAACATCTCCAAACGTCTGTGTCACTTGGTGTGCCAGTTTGAAAGGATTATGTGCCCTAGAAAAGCCTAATCCTGACCTATCTTGTGGGGGCAGCCTTTTCTTTTAATCCCTATTTAGTACAGTAGGTTGGAAACTTGATCAGATTATCTCCACAGAGATGTGACACCCAATTGTGGGTATTAGCTTTTGATTAGAGGGAGATGTGACTCCACCCATTCCAGGTGGTCTTGATTAGTTTACTGGAATCCTTTAAAAGAGGAAACATTTTGGAGAAAGCTTGAAAGCCACAGATCCGTGAGAGCCCACACAACCAGAGACCTTTGGAAATGAAGAAGGAGAATGCCCCGGGGGACCTTCATGAAACAAGAGGCTTGGAGAGAAAGCTAGCAGCTGTCACCATGTTCCCCACGTGTGCCATGTGCCTTTCTGGTTGAGGGAGAAATGCTGAACTTCATCTGCCTTTCTTAAGTGAAAGTAACCTCTTCTTGGTGTCTTAATTTGGATATTTTTATAGACTTGCTTTAATTTGGACGTTCTCTTGGCTTTAGAACTGTAACTTTGCAACTTAATAAAAACCCTCCTTTTAAAAGTTGTTCTGTTTCTGGTGTATCTGATTCTGGCAGCTAGTAAAGGAGAACACTTGATTTTATCTCTCTGCTCTTTGTGTCAGCTGTGAGTTTTCTCACATAAAGGGCTCCAGGAAAAGATTAAGACCCACCTTGAATGGGTGGGCCACATTTCCATGGAAACAACCTAATCAAAAGATCCCCCCCAAACAATAGGTCTGCCCCTAAAAGACTGAATTTAAAGAATATGGCTTTTCTAGGATAAATAACTACTTCAAACCAGCACACTCTGTAACATTAACAAATTGCTTTGTTGATTATAATATTGTTAACAAGACTAGCATATATTTTTAATATGTTGGTTTAAGTGAAGGATATCTTTGATCCCAAGTACAAAGCATAATAATAGAAATTAGTGTTCAATGTAGAGCTAAGCTTCCTTGTCTTTGCTAGTTTGATATGTCCTCTTGTACAATGACATCAATCATCTCTTTCATGTAAACTCCATAAGCATAGAGATTTTGTTTTTGTTTTTTTTCCCCTCACTGACATATTCAAGCACCCAGAACAATACCTGACGATCATGAAGCACTCAGTATCTGTTAATTTTGAGCTATCATCAAAGATTGTACTCAGTTTAGGGACAAAGCTTTAGTTTGCACTGTTATATTACAATTAAAATAAATTTTCATAGGTTAAAATTTGCATTTCTTGAAATATTTGCAATATTTAACTTAAATGATTAATGTGTCATCATAAAATTGTGCAGCAATTCACAATTAATTTAATTCTCTTCTAAGCTAATAAAATGGTGACATGCACAAAATAATTCATTTGAATCAAATGCACTGTATGGGAAAATGACTTTGAAGTAGTTCAAAAAGAGAAATGTGTTGAGATAATTCAATCATTACTCAGTCTAAAGATATGCCAAATATAGACCCATGGTCATCACCAAAATCACATCCTAGTGGATGTATTGTGAAATAATGCTACTTTTTTGTACACCTACCACTGAAATAGTTGTAAATGTGCTATGAGGAAATCTTTTGTAAATGTTGATGGATTAATTTTCAATTCTATATATGGGGGTTTACTTTAAAATTAACTAGGCCTTACATACAATGGAATAATTTAGATTTTCAACATGACATAATCTTTTCCATTAAATTAATGTTAACTAATTTTAATAATAGTTTGGTTTACATAACTTGTGATTTTTTTTATTTGAAATTAAGTATTGCAAAAAGTTTACACCTTTCAAAGTTTTTGTATATAATATATTAATTGCTAATAAAATACATCATCAACTTTAGGAACTTTGCTTTCCCTTAGCAAAGTGTCTGCATGTTATTCAAATTTAAGTTGTAAACAGGTGAATTCAAATTAAACCATTAAAATTAGCTGATTAAAAATTGAAAAGTTGTTTAACCTCTAGATAATTCTGTTTTACAATTATACAATAAAAATATTCAAGTTAGAGAAATATTATGGAAGGTAACTGATTTGAAGTATGCAAAATGTCTGAATCAGATTAGTGTCGATTAAATGCTGTGCCTTTTCACAGTAATTCTAATGTGATAACATTATCTTCTTCCTGGGTCAGAAGTAAACTTTAAGAGATTAAGAACGGAGATTCTGGAGTCAATGCTTGGTTTGAAATGCCTACGCAGTCATTTGTTATCTGTGTGAACCAGGGTTAACTTATTCATTTCTCTGCCTTCTTAATTTTTTTATCTTTTCTGAAAATTCATAAACTAATTCATGTAAAGTGCTGAGAGTCATGTCTGACATAGAATAGGCATGTGATATAAAAAGATACAATTAAGTTAAAAATCCCATAAATGATAAATAGTTGGAAAAGTATTAATTTTTATGCCTTTCTTTACTTTGTTAGTCATGGTAATAATATGAATAAGATTGTAACACTTATATTATTACAAATATACAGGTTTGGGAATTCAAATTGAGTAGGCTATAAAACCCCAAGATATATGAATTATCATGAGGCAGTTTATAAAGCGCTAATTCATCTGGATTTTACAAAATCTGATATCATTTTTCCTTTTTATTTTATTTAGCAATATTTCTCTATATTTTAAATTGTTGTATATAGTTCATTGAACTCTCTATATAATTAGGGTTCCTATTTTATGTCATACTTAGAAGACAGTAAGATGAAAACTACAAGGTCCTAATTTGATCAGGAAACAGCTTATATGGTACAATTTGATAAATGTATAATTATAATGAAAAATGTTTATTTTATGTGGGGTTCCCCAAAAAGCATACCCTATAAAAAGATCTTAGTAGAAGTGACTTATCAAGGAAAAACTCAGAGAGTGGAAGAAGCAGAAATGAAATTCCATAAGGGTGGAATTTGAGCTGATGTCTTATTTAAACTGAACCAAGAAAGAGCTCTGAAGTGCAAATTACAACTAAAATGTGCCCAGCTGGAGGCAAAAGAGGAGTACTTTTCCATTTCCACACTAGTCACAGTTATTTTCCATTCTGTGTGTGGTGTGAAGAGGGACAAAGGTACAAAGAGAGCTACATGTTTTCAACTGTGAGGAAGTAAGTGTCTATGGCAAAGGACAATACTCTGGATATGGCAGATGCTCATAGCTTGGGGGAGGTGGGAGATTGCATACAGAATGATCGTGATCTGGGTGGGTCATGAATACCCTGTTTTATAGGGTTCTAAAAGAATTTTACGAGGGTCATCGCATCAACTTTGAGGACATAAGAAACTCTTTTTCTAGAAGAAACACTTTCTTTATTGAACCTTAAAGGATGCATGCATGTGATCCAATTGAATATTAAAAGTCTCCTTATAAGTTATATTTTACACTTTGTTTTGAATTTTACTTTCTATTTAGTATTATACTCTTTGTGGCTGAACTCCTGTTTGAAACAATATCCTTCATAGCAACTAGCTCAGTACACTCAAATATATGTTAATGGATTAATTGTAAGCCCTCTTTTTGTTAACCTTGTTCTCCATTTCCTTTTCTTTCACCTGTCTTCTGAAGCAATTCTATTTTAAACCTGCTCCAAAAGATTTGCATCTTCAGAAAGCTGCTTTTAACAACCCACTTCTGTTATGTTGCAACACTGGCAAAAAAAAAAAATCACAATTTTATCAAATATTTAGACATTTATTTTAGGAGTGATATTGTTATAATTGATTTATAATATATATTTTCTCATATGTGCTGTGCTGGCTTGAATCTCTTGTGTACCCCAGAAAAGCCAAGTTATTTAATTCTCATTCAATATTGCTGGGTAGGATCTTTTTAAATTGTTTCCACGGAGATATGACCTTCTCAATTGTGGGTGGTAACTTTTGATTAGATGGTTTTCATGGAGATTTGTCTCCACCCATTGAAGGTGGGGTTGCTTACTGGAGTCCTTTAAAGGGAACCATTTTGGAAAAAGCTTTAGAGCCAACAGTGCTGACAGAGACCTTTGGAGATACAGAAGGAAAACAGCCTTTGGGAAACCTTATGAAACAAGGAGAGAAAGCTGGCAGACATCACCATGTGCCTTTCCAGCTGAGAGAGAAACCTAGAAATTAATTGGCCCTTTCTTTGGAGTTGTGGTATCTTTCTCTGGATGCCTTAATTTGGACATTTTCATGGCCTTAGAACTGTAAACTTGCAACTTAATAAATTCCTTGTTTAAAAGCTGGTCAGCTTTTACAAACTAAAACATGCATAAAAATATTTTGATCACAAATTTTAGAATGTATACATAATTGACTAAAAAAGAGGACCTCTATTCCTATCTTAAATTTGCTATTAATATTATACAATATAAATGAATGGGAACAAGAAAATGTAATGTAGTTATTATTTTTAATTGATGAATAATTTAGTGAGAAAAATAATCAACATGAGATATTGAAAACTATAAAACATCAAATACATATTAAATATAAACATTACATATGAAAAGTTTATTTGTAAAGTGTTTTTTGTTTTTTGTTTTGCTTTGTTTTGTTTTTCTTTTGCATGGATAGGCACCAGGAATTGAACCTGGGTCTCTGGCATGGCAAGTGAGGACGCTGCCTGCTGAGCTACCGTGGGCCACCCTTTAAAGTGTTTTTTAAAAGACTAATTTTATTAAAAGAAAAGCTTTCTTTGACTTTCTGATTATTTGAACAATGTCTTATAAAAGCTGAGTAAAGGTCAAATATATAATGCAAGAAAATCAGTCAGTTGGAGAACAGTTACACTGTGCAGAACTGTTCTCAAAATTTTATTACATGGGTAAAATTTTGTTTTATTTCCTTAGAGATTACCAAAAATTTTTATAAGGCCTAGAATTACATTAAATTAATGTGAATCAAATGTAAAACTACATCTTAAACATAAGTATATGCAGTAACAATTGAAAACAACTAGGACAAATTATTTTAAAGTTTTGTATTCTTATGACTTTTTTCTCCTCTCTTGGTATTCTATACCTCAGTGTAAGTCTTATTGACCTGAAGCAGCTAATAAAGTAGGCAACATTTTGTGAAACAAGGAAAATGGACTCACAGGACTAATAATACAAATACTCACTTTTATAAAGATAATCTATAATGCAAAGATTTGTTATTGTTGCTTTACATTCCAAGTTTCACTGAAATTACCGTGACTAATGTGAAGATTTGAAGAGAAAAGAATAAACCTGCTTCATAAACAAATTACATATCTAAATATGTACAAAAAAATTTTTATGCATTGTTTTATATTTCTTCATTATTAAATCCTTTGCACTAGAAGCATCTGTGACTGAGACATTAAGAGTTAATAAATGGTTAGGATTACTGAATTGTTATATAGATGCCTTTTAAAATTTCTGGTATATTGTAGAATATGCCTGTTATTCTGAAATAAATACCTGTAAATACTGAAACTCATAGAACCGTAACCCAGATACTTTGATCTTTGATAATGATTGTTTGACTGTATAATCTTTACCTTGTGATTCTAAAAGTCTCATGATGACTTGTGACTAGGCCCATTGTATCCCTTTTTATCTTGTTTTACAACTCTAAGTGTTGTCTTATGGTCACTAGCTAATCCATTGATATTTATTAATGAAAGAACTTGATTGAGTCAGTCCAGAGCTAGCCCATCCCAATTCCTAAGATATCTTACTAGACAAAGCTAAATTTAACCAAGATTGGCCCATCTGATCTGTGCAGTAGCTTAAATTGAACCTATAATGACCTCATTATAACACTAAAAACCATACCTACCATGTTAAGGGCACCGTTTTCTTACATACATTCTGTGACTAAGCATGTTATCAATCTATGTATGTTCAATAATTAGATCATCTCTAACATCATCTCAAGCCATTACACCATTACACTCATTATCCTAAAATCTGCCCTTCTTTTCATGCTATAAGTCTCTCAAAGTTATGCAGTTCAGGGAGACAGATTTTAGGCCCCTAGACCATCTGTTCTCCTTGCTTCGTATTTGTCAATAAACTCTTTCTCCCTTTGAAACTCCTATATCTCAGGATTTGGTTATTTGTGTGCATTGGGCAGAGTACCCAGCTTTTGACCAGTAACACCTCTGTGGCAATACTATAACAGATACAAATATACATATACACATGCACATATTTTCTAAAGCTAAAACTTACTCAAGCCATTTTTCTATTTTAATAGTGTATGCCATATATAAAATATTATTTGGCAAGTTGTATTGAAGCCATGTGTTAATTATTTCTACCCCAGTAGCTTGCTTCTATAAGCATATCAGAAGCTACATGCTAATTATTCCACCTCAGACATGGGAGTATTGTGCTTGATATTGATATAAAATTTCATAGTACAGTTCATTAATTCATTTAATAAAATAAAGGGTTTGGATCACCAGCAGCAATGCTTGGATCTCTTGCAAAATTACATACATGTATTGAATTATCTATTTTTTGTTCTGTTTTAGTTTGTTAATGTTGCTGGAAATGCAATAAATGCAATATAACAGAAATGGGTTGGCTTTTATAAAGGAAATTTATTAAGTTGCAAGTTTATGGTTCTCAAGGCCATAAAATGCCCAAACTAAGGTTTCCAAAGAAGATGCTTGACTCAAGAAAGAGCTGATGACATTTGAGTTTTCCCTGTCAGCTGGGAAGTCACATGGAAGTGTCTGCTAGCTTTTTCTCCTGGCTTGTCATTTCAAATGGTTTCTGTGGGGGCATTTTCTTTCTACATCTCCAAATGTCTATGTCAACTCTGAAACAACTCCAATCATTTTTTCCTTTTAAAGGACTCCAGTAACTAATCAAGACACATCTTAAATGGGTGGAATTATATCTCCATCTAGTCAAAAGTTCATACCAATGCCACATCTCGATGGAAATAATCTGATCAAAAGAACACACACACACACACACACAATTGAGTGGATCAAGCTCCATGGAACCAGCTCAATCAAAGGTTTCCTCTCTACAATATTGAATCAGCCTTTTCTGGGTTACACAACACTTTCAAAGCAGCACATGTACCTTGAAAACAAAAGGAAGTACAAAAATCTAAAATTTATGGCCTAAATCACCTAACAAAATTTACTATTCTTTCCTTTTATGGGTTTTCTATATGTTTAACTGGGAAAAATGGAAATAAAAAAACAATAGTCTATTAATGAGACCTATAATTTTCTAGCCCTGAGTAATAGAGCTCTAAATTAATTTGGAATTTAAGATGTTCTTCCACTATTCATTTAATTATAAACTTTTTCGCACAATATTTATTGACAACTATTTTTTCTGGGTACTTTACTAGGACTTGGGTATATAATATTGAGGAAGTATAGTTTCTAATCTCAAAGCATGGGAAAGGATGTAATGGTTTCAGGTAAATGCAGCTTTGATTGATAAATGTGATGCTATGCACAGAAAAGAGACTATGCACAGAACACCTGGAAGCACTTTGGGAAAGCCATTTAGCCAGTTTTCTGGTTTTTCCTGAAGAGAATTTTCATATGAAGTGATTGCAAGGTAAGAGATAGCAAGAACTAAGCAGGAAAAAACTTATGTGTATGTTTTAGAAGAAGCTAAATGATAGAGGAAAACCCAGACAAGGAGGGCATATGTATAAAGTAAAAAGTTGAAAGAGTATATGGCCTACTGGGGAAAAATGCAAGTGTGCTAGTATGTTGAGAGTTCAAGAAAGTATATGTTTTATAGATGAAGGCAAACAAGGGATTGATAACGAAAGAAGGTCTTTGTTCACTGAGGACTATGGATGTTATCTAAGGGTTTAGTGGTTGCATAATGGAAGTAGTGGCTGATAGATCCTTCACAGTGTTAAAGAGGAGATTTGCTTAGCAATTTTTACAATTGGAGGGAAAAACATTTGTGTTCTGATTTTGTCAAAAGGAGTGAAAACAATGTTTATAGTTTGTTGCCAAGTAAATTTTTTTATCCTTTAAATAGTAGTTTATTTTGGTCAAATATTAACTTACTGTTTTTTTCATATATATATTTTATGGTAATTTTCAGAGAACAGGGTTTTAATTATGTTTTTGTATGGTGCAATAACCAACACCATACATGGGTATGTATATCTTTATCCTTAATGTATGCTTTTAAAATCATGAGGTCACTAAAGTAGGGCAGTTATTAAATTCTATGATATATCACTGTACTGAATCCTAGTTATTCCAATTACAAATCCATGCTAGTCACCCAAATTTATACAAAGAGAAAGATTAACAAAATTATTAATATTGACAGGCATGATTAACATAATTACTTCCAATTCATGTACTTCTGACTGAATGTAAGTCATTTTTATCAAAAAAGGACAGCATATTTCTTAACAGCTGTGAGAAGTCCTACATTAGAGGTCCTAATGATGGAACAGTTTTTAACTGAGTATGCAGAAGTAAACATTGCTATGTGTCTGAGATATCAAAAAATGACATTCAGAGCACTATTCAGCTGGCTGTTTCCTTCCAATTCCAAACTTGAAAATATGTAATGTAAATGTTTTATTTAACACCAATTTGCATTTTATAATGCTATAATAAAAGATTAAAATAAAATGAAAAGAATGCATTGTTCTCTTATACTCAAAGAATGTAATTTTATATTTTAGTTTCAGGTACTCAAAATACATCTTTTAAATAGTGCCTTATATAAATGATAGAACCTCAAATAAACTATATGTGGTAACTAAAAATTGGAGTAAGTCATCTAAGCCTTTTTGCAAATTAATGAGCAGATATGACTTCCCACTGAGTGCTAAGAAGAATCTTGCTTCCTCTGAAAATTGCATTTGCCACTAAATGACTTAGTTCAAAATAGCTTTATCTTGGTAATCATCTTTTATTTTTTATGGAATGGGTGATGATTTTGCAATGTATATATCTTAAATCAATATTTTTATCAAAGAGCATAGATTATTTTTTCCTTTCGATACCAACTGACTTACATCCAACCTGTTCATACTCACTTCAAATATGTGAAGGAAATTATCATTTTCTTCCTAAAGAAAGAGCATATCTAATTTAAAACATATTGATATCCTTGTATAAATATGATTTATATTTGATCTCCATGTAATATGTGATATATATTTGCCTTTAGAAAATAAAAATGTAAATAAATTGAATTATATTGCAGGTTTTTGTAATAAGGGAAGTTCTGTATTAAAATTGTAAGAAAAAAACAAAATTTTCTTACGCATTGCTGGTGGTAACATAACTTGCCAATATTGAAATTTTTAGAATATTAAGACTGAATTAGCCTTAGCAGATATCTAAATATGAATTTTCATAGGAAAATTATGTGTTACCAAAAGGAAATATACTTGCTATTCCTTTATTCTCTGCAATTTCTTAAATTCTTTCATTTGGAATTAGTATTCAGTCACATAGTGAATATTAGATGTTGTGAAACATTGCATTATTTAAAAAAACTCAAATTAATCTGTCAAGGAGATCAGCAAAAATACTTCTTTTTTTATACTGTATGCAAACAGTAATGGTTTTATAGGTGTAGAGGTAGTCTCAATTGTATGGGTTCTATGTGACCTATAACTACCTAAATTAAATTCAAGGACATTGGATTATCTTTCTTTTATGTTCATCTCCAAATTGAATGCATTACTCAAGATACAGCTAAAATATTGACATTGGGAGAATCCAAGGCAAAAGTTCCCAGTAGAGGTTTTATGTTTCTCTGGCATTATAGTGAAGCCATTTTGTCTTTCTAGTTATGCCATTTTGAAAACAATCTGGAAGGATACTTGCCCTTGATATCAACGGGGGTATTTCAAAATTTCATTTCATTAGCAAATCCCAGAGTTTTTATTTTAGCCAAGAATCCATATCACAACTCAAGGCATCCTCAGAATTAAGACTAGAGTTTTTCCAGTCTAGGTGTAAATTAACTCTAACCTACACAGTATTAAATTTTGTCCACCACCCCCACAAAAATTGACCTCTGTCCCAGAGGAAGCTGGACTGGATGGGATGTGGCCCTCTACAAGCTTGTGGTATGGCAGTTTGGCCTCAGTGGTCTGATCCAGAGGCTTGGGATCGCATGAATTCCACCCCTCAGGGGAGTGCCAAGGATTTAATGGACTTTAAAACCAGTATCCAGGTTCCCCAGCATGATAAAGCAAGGAAGCTGTCTTGTTTTTTTTTTTTTCTTACTATGTTGCAGGAGCAACATAAGGAGGCTTTAGCACACAAGCACAGGTCCAAAAACTGCAGCAGAAGCAAGAACTGGAGCCCTAGAAAGGAAAGAGGCAGTGCTGGGGCTGCCTGAAATGGAGGGAGTTGGGAGTGAGTCGGTGCCTTTCCAGGCAAGTACCCTTCCCTTGCTCCATGCCTGTCCCATAGTGAAGCAATAGGTAGAGAATGACCAGCTCCCAGCCTTGGGGAATGGGCCAATGAGTCCCCAACAAGTTCACCATCAGATGACATATAGGGTGTACATGCCAGAAGGGCACCAAGATCTCACCAAACAGATACAGCAGAATCCTGGCAAGACACTCCCAACATAGCTGTTGTGCCTCTGAAACAATGGGGCTGACAGCCAGTAACTTTTAGAAAGTGAAACAGCACAGTTAGGGAATGTGAAAGTGCATGAATGGGAGAAGGAAGTGCACCAGATAAAGCAAGGGGTGGAGCTTCCATCCAAATAAAATTCAAAAGCCAAACCAGGAGTGGAAAGGAGCTGGCAAAGCTTCACCAAGGTATTGTGGTTGCAAATGCAGGTGTTTTAATACCTGCAGGAGTGAATACAGAAACAATTGATCGACAGCCTAATGAAGTATTACTGGCTTTGTGAAAAACATTGCCCTGGGAGCAGTGATTCACTAACTAAAGGGGAAAAAAGCAGGTTGAGCCCCACCCCTTGTGCTTACAATACATTTGTATGCTTGAGCAGCAGGGATGGCATAGACTTGATTGACTGACATGCTGGCTTTGGAGCCTGGGTGGTAGGGGAGTCAGGGGACTAAAAGCCACATGTATAACTTTCAAAATACTGGTCATCCTATAATATACAACATGTCTTGGCCCTAGTGCGTATGGGGGCAAAATGCACATTGTTATATGGAAACCCAGACTGGTCTGATGGCCATCTGACTCACATTGATGGGATATGAAGGATGTACAGTCCATGGGAGACAAGCCATGATAGTACTTGATGTTTGTTGCTTGCCACCCCAAACCTACACAGTATATATCTCTCTGCTATTCTTGAATATATATTAAGGATGGGTGTTTTGCAAGGACTGACTTTAAGAACCACCCAAGGAGAATTTAGTTAAGGGTGAGAGTAGTATAAAACCTGTACTTAGAGATCAGCCTTACCTTTCCCTGGTACACCTGCCTGAACCCCAAAGAATTGTCAAGGTGAGGCAATACCAGTTGCCTGGAGGACATGAGGAAATTGGGCAAATGATCCTACAATTGGAAAAGGCTGGGATGTGAAGATAGCCCGTAGTCTTTACAACTCCCCAGTTTGGCCTGTTCAAAAGCCAGACAGCACATAGAGAATAACTGTTGATTACTGTGAGCTCAATAAAGTCACCCCCCCATGCATGCTGCAGTATTAACTGACTCATTCTTTAGGAGAGTACCACTATGTGGTGGACTTGGCTAATGTGTTTTTCTTTATTGATCTGGCCCCAGAGAGCAAGGACCAGTTTATATTCACCTGGGAACAGTAGCAGTGGAAATTTGTGGTGCTACCACAAGGCCATATACATAGACCTACTGTGTGCCATGGGCTGGTGGCACAGAACCTGGCCACTAGGCAATATAAAGATACAGTCTCTTTATATCATTATAAAATGATATTATGCTAACCTCTGATTCTCTTACAGAACCAGAAGAAACCACAGACAACCTCCCCTGTGCACTAATACCTGGGAATAGGTAATCAATGAGGCCAAGGTCCAAGGGCCTAGATTGTCTGTTAAGTTCTTAAGAGTTGTCTGGTCAGGTAAAACCAAAGTGATTCCAGAAGCTGTGATAGATGAGGCTCAAGAATATTTGAGACTGACCATGGTAAAGCTGCTACAAGCTATTGTAGGCCTTTCAGGGTACTGGAAAGTGTTAGTCACCCATTTGGTTCAGGTCTTGTGTCCCTTGTATGCCCTGTGGGATTGGGGAGAAGACTAGGAGCAGACATTTGCCACAGCAGAAAGGACAGTAGCAAAGGCCCAAGCCCTACAGGTGATTCCTTTTCACCTGGACGTGACCCTGGTCAAGAAAGGTGTCCCCTGGTTCTGGGAAGATGACCAAGAACGCACTTTTGTGGTAGCAAAAAAGGCAGCAGTGCAGGCCCAAGCACTATATATAGTGGATAAAGAAGTACCTTATTCACCTGGACATGATAGTCCATGAAGCAGGCTTTGATTGGAGATTCTCGTAGCACCAGAGCAGATGCAATGTTCCCATAAGATTTGGGTCTCAGTTATGGAAGGGAGCAAAGGCAAAATGCTCCCCCATTGAGCAGCAAGTAGTTGCTGTCTATGCTACCCTCTAATCAAGTGAGTCCAGTACTAACATGTAATGGAAGACCAGCAGAAATCACAAGTGACAAAGGCAATCCCCCATTGGATGGCAGTGGGTTTTCGTCCAGAATTGGGCCAGAGGTCTGGGCAGGATTGGGCCAAAGTTCTGGCTAGGATTAGGTCAAAGGTCTAGATATACAGTGGACACAGCATGTCCCATATATCCCTCAAGCTGAAGAAATGATTAAAAGGTACAATGGCTTCCTGACAGACAAGCTCTAGGTTTTAGCCCAAAAGAGACAACTTTGGAGGGGTGGGCTACCCCGATTGGCTATAGGTGTTTGCTTGTTAAACAAACAGCCTCAGTACACAGGCTACTTCATTTTAGGCTTTGTAATAAGGGGATAAGCTTGCCCTTGCACATACAAGTAGGAGGAAGTGATGTGTTACAAAGACCCCTTGTGTAGGAAGGAAGGTTACTATTGCCAGTCTCCCATGTTTTGCAACCAGAGACAATGGATAAATGGATCTGTCCATGGAAAATACTAATAGAAGTCCCTTCCTGGGTGGTATGCTTTTTGCCTTGAGGTGACAGGATAACCCAAGCTTAACAAGTACAAATTGTGAGTTGAGGGGTGGCCAGCTCCTGTACATGTATCTCTTCCTGGTGATGGGGAAAGAACTTAGGTCTTGCATCCTGATCATGACCTGGGTTCATACTCCCATTGCAATAGAGACCCATTGGGCTGCCACTATTCTTTTGCAGAATGGACAGGTGGCCTGTATTATGCCTGAAAGATGAAATTTAGCTCTAATGATTTTTAAGTCTTTATTATCTGTCCGACCAGACTGATTGTGGCTAACAGCCTGGTGTAATGGGCATGAACCAATGCAAAGGTCCACGATGTCTCTCATTGCTGGGTGTGTACTGAGCTTCCAGCAGATGCAGCTGAAGGGCTCCCATGACAGATAGCACCAGTTATTGAACAGAAGTAGACATGGCTAGAATGAGACAATGACAGAGTTCTGGTTTTGGAAGAAGTACGGTGAGCAATTGATGCTTTGCTCATCTGGGATGTGAACAACCTCCCCCCACTTTAGGGTATGCCATTCAAAATGATTTGGGATGACTTATGGCTAAACATGTGAATTTAAGAGGAAAAGCGCCATGGTGCATTGAACAACATCAGGGAGACCCCTAACAGGTAGCAGGATGGTGGGCTTCCAAGTCTTTTGTAATAAGATCATAATGTCTACAATTCCCAAAAGGTGTTGGGATGGCTGCCTACATGTAGGGATGGAAGAAACTATCCAGTTGAGAAGGGTTGTTTTGCAAAACAGAATGATTTTAGATCTCTTGATAGCTGATCAAGGAGAACTTGTGCAATGTTACATGTAGAAGGCTGTGTGTATGTTCCTGACAATCAGGATTCTGTTGAAGGTGCCTTGTACTAAATGGATGAGGAAGTACAAGCTGTTCACTCCTTTCATAGGATTCTTTATGGTCCTCATGAAAATCCATGACAGAGACTTGGCATTGGTAACCTTAGCATGCCTGTCCAGATTTTCAGTAATAACATATAGCTCATTTTATTGCCATTGTGACCTATGGGCCCAAGGAGTAACCCTCTGAGATAAAGCATCCCCTAGAATGCAGGCTATTTAAGGGTTGGAGTGTGGGGTCCAGTAAATTACTCATTGTAACAACCTGCTAAAATGCTTTCATAAGTCCTGGGGTAGCATGATACAGTATAGCTTGTGTAACCGATGATATAATACACATGTGTCTAATCATGTATCCCACAAGTGAAGTCACTTTGATGTAATATGCATGTATCTAATTATGTAACTCACAGTGAAGTCACTCGTTGGAAAAATGCCACTTTTGCTTAATTTAATATATTCAGGACTCTACTGCTCTGTAAGCATCAGAGTGGAGCAGAGGGAATAATTAAAGATGACCACTCTACCAGCAACTTCTTGTAGTTTTTTTTCAATTTGCTACTGGACCACAGCGACTATTCCTTGAACTGGGACCTAAAACTGGATACCAGGGCATAGGATTACCAGTTTAGAT
Organism: Myrmecophaga tridactyla; assembly: GCA_004026745.1. NCBI lineage: Eukaryota > Metazoa > Chordata > Mammalia > Pilosa > Myrmecophagidae > Myrmecophaga > Myrmecophaga tridactyla. The sequence continues at coordinate 150,858 of PVIY010001039.1, forward strand.
AATTTTGAGGCACACCTAAGTTAACGATCACAGATAAGTAAGTGTATTATTCTAATTGTCTACACATGGTAAACAAAATTGTCACTCCCCAAAGATATTTGAACCCTAATCCCCAGAACCAGTGAATATATTTTGTTACATAGAAAAGATGAATTAAGTTTGCTCATTGTATCAATCGGGGTACTCCAGGGAAACATAAACAATAAGACATATGCACACACAATAAAGATTTGTTTTAAGGATTTGATTCACACAATCGCGTATCTGGTAAATTCAAAATTCATAGGGCATGTTGGTAGATAGAAACTCAGACAGGAGTTGATGTTGTATTCTTGACTTCAAAATCCAAAGGACAGGTGAAAAGACTGGAAACTGGACAGAAGTCGACACTACAATCTTAAAGTAGAATTTCTTCTTGAGGAAACCTCAGACCTTAAGGCTTTTAAGGTCTTTAACTGGTTGAATGAGCCCACCCACATTATCTAGGGTAATCTCCTTTACTTAAATTCAAGTTATTGAAGATTTTAACTGCATCTACAAAGTACCTTCATAGCAACAGCTAGACTAGTGCTTGTCCAAACAAATAGGCACAGTAGCCTTGCTAAATTGACACCTAACATTAACCATTAAAGACTTGGAATCAATGTTATTAATCAGCTGACATTAAAACAGGGAGGTTACATTAGATTATACAGATAGACCCAAAATAATCATAAGGGTCCTTAAAGGTTGAAGAGGGGGACAGAAAAGGAGGTGAAAGTGATACAAGTTGTTAAGAACCTGTTCTAGTTTGCTAGTTGCTGGAATGTGATAGACCAGTAATGGAATGGTTTTTAGAAGAGGAATCTATTAAGTAGCAAGTTTACAGTTCTAAGGCCATGACAATGTCCCAATTAATGCAAGTCTATAAAAATGTCTAAATTAAGGCATCAACAAGAGGCTACCTTCATTCAAGAAAGGCCAATGAAGTTCAGGGTTTTTCTCACAACTGGAAAGGTATGATGGCAGACATGGCTATGTTTGTTACCTTTCTCTTCAGGCTTCTTATTTCATGAAGCTCTCCCAAAGGCATTTACCTACTTCATCACCAAAGGTCTCCAGGTGCATGGGATCTCATCCCTTGTGGATCTCATGGTTCTTAAGCTTTCTCCAAAATGTTTCCTTTTTTAAAAGATTCCAATAAACTAATCAAGATCAACCTAGAATGGGTGGAGCCACATCTCCCTCTAATCAAAGGTTAATACCAACAATTGGGTGTGTCACATCTTTGTGTAGATAATCTAATCAAATTTCCAAACTACAGTGCTGAATAGGGATTACAAGAAATGGTTGCCTCCATAAAATGGATCAGGATTAAAACTAGGGTTTTCTGGCATACATAATCCTTTCGAACTGGTGGACTGCAACCTGATTTTGCAGGTTATTCAGGAGAAGGAAGGAGGTCAAAAGCCAAGGAATTTGAATATGTAACTATTAAACTTTACCATCAGAGAGTCCCCTAATACTGTGTCAAACTTTAGGTACACCCAAATCAATAGTCCAAGCCCTTGATCTTGAGGCTTACTCTTGTGAAGCCTATGTAGGTATCGGAGAAGGTTAGCCTACATATAGGCATGCCTAAGTTATTTCTGGAGGACAATTTTTGTTGCTCAGATGTGGTCTCATTCTCTCTAAGCTCAGTTTTGCAAATGAAATAATCACCGTCCCTCTGACATAGGATAAGACATCCAGGGATAAAAGTCTCCCTGGTGGTGTGGGATGACTCCCAGGGATGAGTTTGGCCCTGGCACCATGGTATGAACAATTCCATCCCAACTAAAAGAGGAAAAGAAGGGTAACTAATAAAGAATCAGTGACAGAAAGAGTTCAAATAGAGTCAAGAGCCTTCCCTGAAGGTTGGTTTTATGCAAGCTTCAGTTAGATATTGCTACCTATCATAACTTGCCAAACCCCAACCAAAACAATTTGAGCCCATCTTAAAGAACATCTAGGGCAATGTATAAGATTTTATAGGGTGGCCCACAGTGGCTCAGAAGGCAGAGTTCTTGCTTGCCATGCCGGAGACCCAGGTTCAATTAACTTTCCAGAAACCTACAATCTTCAAATGGGCCCCTGGACCAGATAAGTCCTGAAACCTAGAGGATTCAGCCTCTCCAGAACATCAGCTAGTTCCATCTCCCTATTTCATATTAGTGACACCCTCTACCAACATGAAAAAGTTAGAATGGCCATAGCACCAATACTCCCAAACAGAGGGATAGAAAGATCAAAGGTAATGGTGGAATTACAGAGAAGATTGGATTTAAGAAATGAGCATGATTGCTGAATCATTAAATTGAAATTTCTTTTAGTCTCCAGTACCTTAGAGCAGCTAGAAAGTAATAACCTAAAATTGTGGAATTGTAACCCATGCCACACTCTGAAATCTGTTTTACAACTAATTGTGATGCTTTGCTTTGAAATTTACTGCTTTTTTGTTTGTTTGTTTGTTTTCCAGGGACAGGCGCTGGGAATCGAACCCTAGTCTCCAGCATGGCAGACTAGAACTCTGCCTACTGAACTACCGTGGCCTGCCCAACTTAATTGCTTTTTTGATATATGTTATTTTTCAAAAGAAAAAATAAAAAAAAACTTGATTGTGATGATAAAAAAATATTATTCCTTCTAATGTCCTATATACTGGAGCAGCTAGAAGGAAAAATCTTAGAGGATCATATGGTAGCCCATGACAAACTCTGGAATCTGTCCTGTAACTACTTGTTGAAGAGTACTTTGGAAACTATTGTTTTTTTTTATTTCTTTGCTTTGTATATATGCTATATTATACAATTTAAAAAGTTAAAAAAAACCAAGGAATGTGTGCAGTTATTGGAAGGTGAAAAAAATCAAGAAATGGATTCTACCCTGGAGCCTCAATAAAGGAATGCAGCCCTGCTAAGATCTTGATTTTAACCCAGTGAGATTCATTTCAGACTTCTGACTTATAGAACAGTAAGTTGAAATTTCACATTGTTTTAAGTCATTAAGTTTGAATAAGCAACAACAACAAAAACTTATATAGTCCACCTAGGCTACATAACTATACTTGTAGGCAATCAGTTGATAAACTTTGCATCAGATTTACACATAATGGATTCTCCAATAGATAGAGAAATTCTCTGTTATCTTTGCTTTAGAGGGAAAGAAAGGTAGTCAGGTAAAGTATGCTATAATTGTCATCATTTAAGGTAATATAAACTGCATAATACCAGCAATGGTGACAGGAATATTTGCATCACATCAAGAATCAAACCCCAACTTTTAACTGGTATCATTCTTTCTTGTAGAATAAATGCATCATTTACCTTGTTTATTGATTTTACCAAAATAAGAATTTTTTCTCATTTGTCTTCAAATGTTTTCTTCAAAAATGTCTCAAGTAGTTACTGTATTCATCTAAGTTACAAAAACACAAGTGATGTTATTTTTCATTAGCAATTAATAAAAAATAAAAGAGCAAAACTGTCTTCAGAATATTTTCTTTCCCTTTAATTTGAAATATTCTTTAGAATACTACCATATGGGCGGCTGCCGTGGCTCAGCAGGCAGAGCTCCAACCTGCCATGCTGGAGGTCTGGAATTCGATCCCTGGTGCCTCCTGCCCATATGCAAATTTAAAAAAAAAAAAAAGAATACTACCATATATTTCTACTAATAAAGGAGGAAATATTTAGCTATTCTGCTAGTTTTTTTTCAAATAATGGTAAATACAAAATGAAACACTTTAAATCCAAAATTAAAATTTGAATAGCATGCCTCTTCATTATTCTTATTATAAACATTTTGTTTTCTAAAAAACAAAAACTAAACAGTATAGTGGTTCCATGCAAACAGGTTCTGTCCTGTTCAAACTTGTGCATGTTCTTAACCTTTCACATAAGAATAGTGTTCTGGTTTGCTAGCTGCTGGAATGCAATATACCAGAAACGGAATGGCTTTTAAAAAGGGAGAATTTAATGAGTTGCTAGTTTACAGTTCTAAGGCCGAGAATTAAAACAAATTTATAGAAAAGTCCAATCAAAGGCATCCAGGAAAAGATAACTTGGTTCAAGAAGGCCGATGAAATTCAGGGTTTCTCTCTCAAATGAGAAGGCGCATGGCGAACACAGTCAGGGCTTCTCTCTCGGCTGGAAGGGCACATGGCGAATACAGCATCATCTGCTAGCTTTCTCTCCTGGCTTCCTGTTTCATGAAGCTCCCCGGGAGGCGTCTTCCTTCTTCATCTCCAAAGGTCACTGGCTGGTGGACTCTCTGCTTTGTGGTGCTGCTCTCTCTGAATCTCCCATTCTCCAAAATGTTTCCTCTTTTATAGGACTTCAGAAACTAATCAAGACCCACTCAAATGGGTGGAGACATGTCATCCCCTAATCCAGTTTAACAACCATTCTTAACTAAATCACATCAACCAGGGAGATGATCCAATCACAGTTTCAAACATACAGTATTGAATAGAGATTATTCTACCTTTATGAAATAGGACTTACATTAAAACATGGCTTTTCTTAGGGGGCATACTTCCTTTCAAACCAGCACAAATAGTAAGGAAAATCTATTATTCCTCAATTTTTGTTTGTGTGAAAATCTGATGGTAAGCTTCATGGTTTTCTCTGTGGAGGTTATGTAGACCAATTTAGAAACTGCTATATAAAAGTTGACTCTGACACTTCAGTATTATTTGCAAAGTTTGTTAATGTTTCTCTGAAAAGGATGTACTGGTATTATTTGCTTGCGAATAGCGTTACAAAAGTAATACCTTGATCTAAATGGGTTCAGGTATTAGATGCCAATATGAAAAAGCTATTATTCATTTTGAACTTTTCCTAAATTGCATTTTGTGTTTTGATATGCTATGTGCAAGTTATTTCCCAAGGAACAACTCTGAAAATTTTCCAAAAGTACTTTTGAAACAAAGTAATAAAAACATCTGATGAAGTTTATGGCATTTAAAAATACACATTTCTATATATGGATACTTTAAGAATATTGGATGTAGTGAATTTTCTTGGTTTTTAATTTATGTTAGTAACAAGTGGCATCCCTGGGACTGAGAAGTTATTAACTTTCTCATTATTTGTGTAGTAAGATCATTGTCTTTTTCATAAGTAAAGGCCATTCATCTCCAATCTGTCAGACAACCCTTTTTCAATCTATCTTAGCATTCTGTTAGCTTGAGTGGTCACTATGCTTGGTAGATCATCAATAGTTGCTATGTGTAAGTAGAGGCAATTCACCATGGGTGCTGAGATTTCCTTGACATTTTTTTGCTGGCTATGCCAAGAAAGCAAGTCCCTGATTTTTCTTTACCAGGGCATTTCTCAGGGTTGTGTTTGCACCAAGGAACCTTGAATACGAGATAAAGTTTTCCCTTGCTCAAAGAATAGTATTGCTTCCACTCCCAGTGTCTTTCATGAACCCTTTGAGCAATTCTCATGGAACTTGGGAGACAGAGTAAACAACAAACAAGAAGAAGCTTGGACTGTTGCCTTTGCCTGAATAATAAGGTCCTGACTCTCTGACCCAGGAATTGTGTGCTTCTGCTAGTTTCCATGAAGCAGTAACAGTTTAGGTTATTAGCTTGTAAGTAGGATAAAATCTTCTACTTTTTTTTGTGACTGTTCACAATTCTTGGTATTAAGAAAGAGCTTCAAGAAAGGGTTCTGCTATTACAGTAAAGGGGACCAGAGCAAAGAATCAGAAGAACATGGAATTAAAGTTTCTAAAGATACATTTGGTAAGAATGTATTTTTGCTACCCTGACAATGCTTGTGTGCTGTCTGCTTATTTGTAATTTCTAATTTCTAACCAATTATTTTAAACTTGTAATCACTGATCATTCTGGATACAGGAACCTCTGGGAAAACCCGATAATTGACTAAAGTCTGCTTTCTTGACATGACTGTCATCCCTGTTTCTAAAACATCATTATCCTAATTTTCTTTACCTTATATAGACCTGACTGCACCAATTTCACAACAAAATCTATATTAGACCCAATCATTCTTTTTCTTCTATAGTCCTACGTTCATGATTCAGAAACCCTAAACTTGTGGACCCTGATGATATTGTGTATTACACTGTTTTTTTTTCCATTAAAACATTATGAGATGACTACTTACTCTGTCATTTTACACTGTTTTCTTCTCTCTGTGTTTCTCTAGACCCACTTACTAGCATAGTAAATAATAAACATCACTCATAATCCTTGAACTGGCAGGAAGCAATTCCCAAATATTTCCTTGTAAATCTCCTCTGACCATTATGTTGAAATATATGCAATGCCTTAAAATGTGCAGCTAAATTTGGTCATTAAACAATATTTTCTGAATCCTCAGGTCTTTTATTAGATTACCTTTTGGTAAGTCTTTTCATGGCAACCAGAACGTCTTCCCAGAATTGACATGTAAGAAGAAAAAAGATAGGTAGGGAAAAAGCAAAAAGAGAATATTCTAGGTTAAGGCAGATATATGGATAAAAGATCAATAATGACAATTAAGTATGTTGTACTGTCTAAGTAAACCAGTTTTGTAAAAATACATATTGGGTTTTCTGTGACTGGGGATTATAAATAAATATCCAGTATATATATAGTAATATATACCATCTTTAACAGACACGATTTAATAACCCCCTACTTGTTCACAACTTATTAGTTGCTTTAGGCAACAAAGGAACTAGAGCCACTGTAATAGGTACTAGTAGCTAATGATTAATCAAGACTCATTAAGTGACCTAAACACTCTTTCTATAGAAAGAATAACAGTTTAATGAAGAGAGTATTAGTTTCTAGAGAGGTATTAAGGTCATACAATATGCCTTCATTAATCAATTAATATATGAACTTAATTAATCAATAATATACAAAAGTCTAGCAATGACATTAGATTGTACCAGTACTATCCTCAATTTGAAAAAGATAAAGTCATGTCAAGAGATGTGAACTAGCTTTGCCATATTGGACTTTAGATACTTGACCACTTTTCTAATAGTTGTGGATTACAATGGCTGCTGAAAAGCACAGTATTATTGTACATCAGTAGATGGGGTTCCTGAGGGTGTTGGAGCACATAACACGAGTCACAGAGAGCAGATCAAAATAACATAGATGCTATGTTAGTTAAATCATTATGATACAATTATCATAATTTGAAACTTCTATCATGGAGGAATTCAAATTTATTTGTGTTCTATTATTCTCACCAATTCACTCATTAAACAAAAACACACACGCACAACTTGCTGTCCATCAAGTCTGTGCTCTGGTGGAAAGATAAAATTTGTTTTTGAAACTTATGATATTACATTCAGGAAAGATTTTAAGTAATCTTTCCTAAAGCCAGGTAAACATTGCTGTGTTTCTAAATAGGGAGCAGTTTGCAAGGATGAATAATCTCCTTTATATAACTTCCCTAAATTATTCATTGAATTTTATTCTTAATATGCTGACATTCATTTCCATTTTATTAGCCCATACTGTTACTTGAAAACTCATGTTTGTTTCACTCCATAAGAAAGATGTAATTTTGTAATTGCTTTGCCTCAAACACTGAAAAATGAGCAATCCAACATTTTTTCTATTTCATGAGAAGGGAAAAGTGAAGGTGATATTTGGTGAACCTAGGATTTGAATCCATATCTTTCTTGTAATTCACACTATATTTATTAGATGATAAAACAGAGTTTTGGGTTTAATTAATTGTGTTATAAAGCACATCTTGTATAGCTTATGGTAGATGGCCTTGAGATTTGTGTTCAAGTATCTTTTAAATAGAAAATTAAATCTAAAGTGTTAGTGGAAAAGAGACACAATTTATTTGTGTCAGGCTCCAAGGTGAGAGAAGATATTTCTAAATAAAGGCAAGGTTGTTCTTACTAACATTATCTCTACAAATAAAAGAAGAAGAAAAACAAGTAAAAGAAATGTTTGAATAAATTTTTGTTAGACAAGAAATGCATGGAATAAAGCAGATGGAAGATTATGAATGGAAAATTAATCTATAAAATAAGATAACTGAAGAATCCACATTTAGGAAATAAGTAAGGTGCAACCACTGAGAAAAAAGTAAGTCTTAAATTTGATGAAAAGGAAATAAAGAGGAGTAAATTATTTTTAAAAGTAATTATTTTGTACCATACAAATATTTAAAACTAAATATTATTGTATGCTACTATATTTAATTCCTTAAATTTTAATGTCTAAGACCAAAAGAAATATTACTTAGTGACTGAAACTTCATGTCATATTAGTTAAATCATTATGTTTACTCATTTTAACCTGTACTGGGAAATATATCTTTGAATTAATTCAAGATTATTTTTCAAACTAAAATTACATCCTACTAAATAATATTTTAACGACACTTATATAGTGTGTACCAAGTGTGGACATTGTTTTAAGCATTTAACAAGTATTAATTCAGTTATGTGTCATAAAATTCTAATGTATACTATTAATTCCATACTTTAGAATTTAGCAAATCCAGTCTCAAAGATAAGTAAGCTCTCCTAAGTTCAATATATAGTATTAACTGAGGTGAGATTTTAACACAGGCATTCTGGACTTTGAGGAATCATTAAAAGCAAAAATTATCCAAAATATGTAGAAATGATATATATAGAGAAATGTTATTGTCACACATAGATTTCTATAAAGAGGCTCCATGCTTAATAGCTGTTGATCTTGATTAACTATTTCTTCTTAGCAAAGTTCTTAGAAAAGTGCCTGAGACTGACTAAACACTTTTTAAAAACAGTTATAGAATTCTAGATAAATTGGGTGTGCTATCCAAGTCAGCCCTTTTTTAGTTGTTAAATATTTATGTATAACAGAAAAAAAGTAAAAATGCAGTCTATGTCTACATGAATTTTACAAGGAAATGGGAATATAAAAAACAAAATTAACAATTTTTACTGGGATTTTTTTTTTTTTTTTTGCATGAGCAGGCACCGGGGTTGACTGGGCTTTTAAATGACATATAAAAACCTTGTTTTATTCACTTAAGAAATGTATGTACTAAAATAAATTTATTAAATAAAAGGCATAATGCCCTGAAGAATGTCTTCATCATTCCCACAATAGTCAGCATTGCTATGTTACCAAGCAATGGCCACTGAGAACAATTAAAAATAGTGATGGAATGAAAATAAGAAGAATTTGAAGGCATTGGACAAAACATTTTCAATTTTATTAAGCAAATAATCTTTATTTCATATCAGTTAAATAATTACTTCTTGTGTTTCACTAAATTATCTGTTTCTCGCAAGATGATAGATTTTGTGATTGTTGGGTATTCATCTTTCTTGAGTAATTCATTCGTTGGGTATTCATTTTCTGTAATCCATTCTATTTCTTCTAACTTCCTCACTGATTTCATCCTAGGTTTTAAATACATCTTCTATATGGACAAATCTCAAATTTATACCCATAGTCTACACCCCTTCTCTGAACAAGGTCACATATATTCAATTGCCTCTTTGACAGCTACAGTTTGTTGTCCAAAGAGTTCTCATTGCTATTAAGAGTTAAACTACAAGCTTAATTTTTGCAACACCTACAGCTTTGCCCATGTCAATAGATTGCAAACTTAACTTTCCCATTTTCAGGACAAAACTTGTGAGTCTTACTTAATGCTTTTCATTATTATGTCATGATTCCAGCCACCCAAGCAATCCTTTTGTTACTTCTCTTAAAATATAAAAGAATCTGACTACTTTCATCATCCTCAATGCTAGTGCCATGTTCCAATCCATCATCTTCTCTCACAATGGTTATTATAATCACTTCCATATTTAGGTCTCACTTTCCTCCCTTTCCCCATGCAATTGGTTCTCTCTGATAATAATTGAGATTAGATGTTGAAAAGAACCACATAACTGAGAACATTCTAAGTAAGACAAAGGGTTTTGGAGTTTATTTGAATTATTTGAGAAGTAATATAAGCCTTTTGAACTCTCAAGGTTTATAAAGACCACTCTATCATGAAGAGAATGATTTGTGGATGAGCAAATGTGTAAAAGAGTCCATTGCTAATGCCATAATGTGAGTCATGATTGTCTTGTGCTATTTGGTAAACATAAAGCATAAGTAGAATTGAATGGATTATGTATTATTTAGGGTTCTCTAGAGAAACGGAATCAACAGGGAACACTTGCAAATATAAAATTTATAAACGTATCTCATGTGACTGCGGAAACACAGAGTCCAAAATCCACCGGGCAGGCTGTGATGCTGATGATTCCAATGGAGGGTCTGGACAAACTCCACAGGAGAGGCTCACCAGTCGAAACAGGAAGAGCCTGTCTCTTCTGAATCCTCCTTAAAAGGCTTCAAGTGATCACATTAAGCATTCCTAATTGCAGAAGACACTCCCCTTTCGTTGATTACAAATGGAATCAGCTGTGGATGTAGCTGACATGATCATGATTTAATTCTAAGAAATGTCCTCATTGCAACAGACAGGCCAGCACTTGCCCAATCAGACAAACAGGTACCACCACTTGGCTAAGGTGACACATGAACCTAATAATGACAGATTATAATTTGAAGAGAAGAAAAAAAGAAATTATTGGATTATATATGAGGGATGAGGAAATGGGAGTAATCAAGGGTTATTGAGTTTTAACTAAGCAGGTGAGGAAGAAGAATTAAAATTGACTGCAGATGCACTGCAGAAGTCTCTAGACAATTAGGGAACAATTCTTCTTCAAATGTAGGTAGCAAATGAAGAAGGAAACTAGAATAATGGAAATAATGGAAATTCACATCCAAATTGAAAAAAAATATGCTTTAACTTAGCTTAAATTCCATTACCTAGAGAACTATAGACCTGTAAACCGTTGAAAGTTTGCATTTTGGCTATGCATTTTGTTCTACTTTAAGCAGACACTCTATTTTTTTTTCAACTTCAAATAGAGTTAATAATAGTCTGCAACATAAGGATAGCTAATTGTACCAAATGTTGGTAGCTGTGATAAGCTTAATAAAATATAGTGTAGTTATTAAGCAATTTTAGACCTGCTTTAGTGTTTTGCTTCTTGGCCTTTGAAGAGGGCAAGAATGTGCACATTTATATTTATTTTAATATTTAGTTATGTGGCCATGTATATTTATTCATTAAAAGATTGAAAAAAAACACATTTGCTCATACTATATGTATGCCCTGTTTGGATATATTCTTAAATAACAAATAAACTATCGTCTTCCTCTTTAAGTACCTCATATTACCTAACACAATGCCTTGGGCATATTATATTACATATATACATATATATGAATTAAAATACTTGTGAATCATGTTTGAGTGTCTATTCATTGCACCACTGCCTAATGTAACCTAGGAATGGTCCTAGTAACAATGGTTCTCTTTTCCTAACCTTATTTAGTTAAATGAGAAATTGAAAATAATAAATATATTTAAATTTTATACTGTCATATCAAGGCAGATTTATATTTGGTTTGGGCTTTAGTAATTAGGTCCTTAATGCCAAGAACCCAAATTTTAATTTTGTTAAACTAAAAGTGTTCCTGAAGATGTTCTTTTTAGAGATAAAAAAGACAAAAATTGTATTTCCTATTTAAAACAATAATGCAAGGAAATCCTTTATATTTTAGCAATGCTATGTCTTTTTATAACATTGGATATTTTTCAGGCCTTGTTTGATACTTTAGAATGATATATATCTTCAAATACATAGGCTGAGTAATAAAGTCTTCTTTTGTTCACAATAATTTGAAGTAATTTGGAAATATTGATGTCATAATTTTATAAAGTTAATGGTCTTTTAAATTAAATTAATTTCTTAATTTATTAAACTCCTTGGTCAATATAATTTATATGTTTCTTCATTCTCTCATAAGGCCAGATTCACAGACTGTAATTTAAGGGAAAAGTCTCTTAAAACCTTCCAGTTGTTTGATCAAATGACTAGGTCTACCTTGTAAATAGATCATCACCCAAAGATGGGGAATGAAGAACAGCTATGCCTTCTCTAAACACATGCTTGGTACTTTTATTTAGGAAGGGCTCTATTCATTACTGTGCTACTTTAAGTAAGAAATCAGTCTAAACGTTGTTGAAAACTGATTCTTCCAATAACAATGCTGACTAAGTATTACTACTACTACTACTGCTGCTGCCACTACAACTGCTAGAGGAGAGATGGAGAGATTATTTAATTTGGCCATAAACATGTGGATTGTTTTTGACATAGCTTAGATTTTAAATTTAGTCAGATTTCCCAATGAGAAAGTCTTCAGGGAAGGAGTTTCAGCTAATTCCTTTCTTAGGGCACACATTCAGTTGTTCTGGAAAGTCTAGCTAGAGAGCACAGTGCTAAATCCTTCAGTCTGTCCTGTTGTTTTGCTGGTAGGTGGGTTGTTTTAAGACATATCTAGATGGGAGCCTAGAGATAATGTTCTCCAGATGTAAAAAATATTCCATCCCTGCTTGTCTTGTGCCATGCTTAAAATCACCACAGTTATCATCATTTTAATTCATAACAAGTATAATATGATTTGTCCTTATATCATTTGCATGTGTTTCTTTGTAAGAATAACAGGGAGCAGGGATTTGAGAAAATATGAGAAAAGAGTACTGTTCTAGTTTGCTGGCTGCCGGAATGCAATATACCAGAAATGGAAAGGCTTTTCAAAAGAGGAATTTAACAAGTTGCTAGTTTACAGGTCTAAGGCCAAGAAAATGTCCCAATTAAAGCAAGTCTATAAAAATGCCCAATCTAAGGCATGCAGGGAAAGATACCTTGGTTCAAGAAGGCCGATGGCGTTCAATGTTTCTCTCTCAGATGGAAGGGCAAATGGTGAGCATGATGTTTGCTGGCTTTCTCGTGGCTGTACAGAAAGGGACTCTCTCCAAAATGCTTCCTCTTTGGATGGATTAATCCTTTAAAAGTCATAACTACATGGAAGCTGTCTGATCAAAAGTTACCACCCACATCTCCATGGGAACAATCAGAATGCTCCCAGCCAGCAATATTGAATGAGGATTAAAAGACATGGCTTTTCTGGGGTCCACCACAGATTCAAACCAGCACAAGTATCTACAACATAACTTTGTTTTTATTTTCAGAAAGGGCAGAAGCAGGTGGTATGTTACTGACGAATATTAAAAAATTGGACACCTGAAGTGGAGGAGTTTGTCACCTGATGGTGCTTAATGCCATTTTTTAAGATCAAAAAGTAACACTCTACTTAAAATATATTGTGATGCTGACAAGTCATTTTTATTTTAAGCTTGAAGAAGAAGGATAATACCTGAGGCAGATCCCTGGAAAAGAAAACTTAAAAAAAAATTTTAAAAGGGAAAACATTAATTTTGAAAACAATATTATTTATCTCTGATAAAGTAAAAACATAGTTGTTTGATCCACTAATAATTAATGGACATGGATTAATACATGAATGATTAAATAGCCGTCACATAATAGCATGCTCATATAGTTGAATAATAACCATATTTTGGGCAGCATTTTTAAGTTTTCAGACTATTTTCTACCTAATATTTCATCTGATGCCTACACTAATTATCTTATATCTATTATGAAGATCAAAATGCTATTCTAAAAATTAATTCTATTCTATTGATAAGTAGAAGACACCAATGAAAACAAACATGCTTAGAGATGAATAATGATGCCTAAGTTTATGAGTTTAAATTCCCTGTCAACACTGTTAAAACAAGCATCAACATCAACAACAGGCTGCAAAATCTGTCGCAATTAGTGGTTTTTAAACTGTCATTTCTACTTTGATTACACCCATCAAATCAAGAGAACCATCAAAATTTCCTAGGGACAGTTGGGTATGTGGATGTTATGTTTACTTTCAGCATATTTTTAGAGACTTTTTAAGAGAAGGATATTACTGCGCTAAATTACTTAAATGCAGTTTAATGTGAACTAATTTACAAGCAGTTGTGCTAAGGTGAATCAGTGCCAGTCTATTATGTTTAATAGCTTTTGGGACACAGGGATCCACCTTCCCAGTGGATTATCCTCTGAAGGAACAAAAATGTTGCAGTAATTTTTCTTTTCCTGGTACGAAACAGAATTCTAAAACAATCGTTTCCAAATAGCAGGACAATCTAATAAAATTAAAGCAGTGTCAAGACGAGAAGCATCATCTTACCAGCATCAAGAGAACAGACTTTTGTGAACTTTTGTTTTAAAATAAAATCCTGCCCCCAGATTCTAGGAATGAAAGTCAGAATGTTTGCATGGGTTTATCTAAATTTATTCCAAGTAAAATACGATGAATGCAGGAGTAAATGGCAAAGTAGTTTTTATTTCATCCAAATTGTTGCTGACCTACAAAATACAGCAAAACCATTTTTTCTTCATCTTTTACATGATCCCAGGTCTTCACATTTACTTGGTAGAAAGAGAAAATTTTTCTGCATTTTCTATACGTTTGGAGTGAATAGATGAGGGCCTACGTTGCTCTCCCAAGCATAATATGTCATATCAGTTCTGGTATCTCCAATTATTATTTTTTCATTACATGTGAACCTCTATTAATCCAAATATTCTGGATTTTACTGTATACTTCAATTTAACTAAAATAAATTTGCAGCTTAAAATGCATAGTTATACAAAATTTATTTTATTTTTAAATTGTAAGTGGTATTTTCATCACTATTTTAATGAGGATTGAGAATTCTCTTAATCTTTGTTTCTTTTTTTTTTTTCTCATGGGCAGGTACCGGGAATTGAACCTGCGGCTCTGGCAATCTTTGTTTCTTGAATGATGATTCTGTTCTCTAATTCTATCAATTTTGTAATCATGGTGAGACAAATTCACAGCATAAACAAACAGCAGTTACGCATGTATTATATAAAGAAAATATTGATAATAGCTATTACTTTCATTGCTTCCAATGATCAAGTCAGAAAGAGGGATAAACCATGTTAAAATCAATTTCATTCAGGCCATTGGACATTCGATGCAGTGTAACTTTTCAATATAATAAAGAGCAGGAAATTCAACAAGAGATAATGAACTAAAATAGGACCTTTTTTCCCCTTTGATCATTTAAGTTCAAAATTAAATGTTCTCAAAAATCAAAGCTAAATGGAAATTCTAGAATTCTTAAGCAATGTGCTTCAGTTATGTGTCATACAAAATGAATGTCAAAACTTTCCTCATTTTTAAGAAACTTCATAACATTAAGATATAGCAAATAAAAATATTATAAGTTTATAAAGGACAAATGCATTATTTGTGAGTCTTCCAAGCATTTAAGTAAATTTGAATTATTAATAGAGTTAAATTTTAAAGTAAAATATAACTCAGAGCCAGCGATCTTTGCTGTTAAAAATATCTTTCACATCTCTACAGAGATAGTCTCCCTAGACTACCATGCCCCATTGAACACGATTTCCAAAAGACTGTCTTTCTCTAAATACATGCAGTGCATTTTATCCATCTGGCTTTTCAATTAGACATCATGCATGGCAGGCATATTGCCCTAGTTTTTTACCATAAATTCTTATTCACAAACTCAATCTTCATTGTGAAATATATAATTATGTTATCTGTAATGTACATATAATGCTTACATTATGACATTACTTATATTACTTGAATAAGTATTGACTATTGGGCTACAAAGTCTTTGACTTTATTACCTACAATAGTGTTGTCCAGTAGAAATATAATGTGAGCCATATTAAAAAGATTTAATGCATTTTAATGATGTATTTTACCTAACCCAATATGTAAAAAGTATTTTCATTTCTACTTATAATCAAAATGATATATTATCAATGTGGTATTTTACATTTTTTTTCCTAAGTAAATCTTCAAAGTCTGGAGTTTATTATACCTTTACAACACATCTTGATTTGAACCAGACATATTCAAAGTGTCTGAATTGCCACATATGGCTAGAAGGTACCACTTGGACCAAGCAAAAAATAATGATATTTAGACATAACAAGTCTTTATTATATGAATGATATTTCTCTCTCACTCTCTCACTCTCTCTTTCTCTTTCTCTCTCTCCCAATTTATCTGTCTAT